>JBBPNN010000339.1:0-29056 GCA_038090935.1 Hortiboletus campestris
TACAGTAGTTGAGCGACTACAAGTGGCAAGTCGAGCAGACCTTTATTCGAATCGACAACACTGATCCTCTGCAGGTGCATGGCATCGGATCTGGCCTAGAATATTGTACGTTTTCGTCAATGCATCATCGTCCCGTCTTTTCTGATCCATGATTTGGTGATAGTACATTCGATCCCCGTGTTTCACGGAGACCTGCATAGTGTATGTTTACGACCTTTGTCTTCACACACACACATATCTTTCACCAGAGCAACGTGCTCATCGACGAGCAGCAAAATCCGCGAATAAGTGACTTTGGCCTCGCGGGTACCATCGGAAAGCTCCAGCCCGGCCTGTCATACATGCAACGGTTTTCAAGCATGAACAGTGTAGGAGCCGTAAGATGGGCGGCACCGGAGCGCCTCTCTGGCTGCAAACCCAGCCCATCGGGGGACGTATACTCATTCGGCTGCATAATGTTTGAGGTAATTACTCGCCTCGGTGTCTTGACGATGTTTGAATTTTCACCCCAGGTATTGTCTGGAGATATCCCATGGAAGGAGGAGACGGATTTCCGGGTCGTTGCTCTGAAGCTCACGGGACACAAGCTTCCCAGCCGCCCAATTCATGTGGCGCTGATGGTTAGGTGTTGGTCGCGCCCTCGGCGACGCCCAGCAGCGCGTGACGTAGTGCAGACGTTATTGTCATCAGATAGTCGACACACTCGGGCACATCCGGGGGGTTTTTTTTTCCTCCCTTGAAGCTTGATCGATAATTTCGTACTAACGCCACCCTGCAGACTGTTGAAAATCACATCTGAGGCACCTAGCCTGTGTAGACATCCGGTGAATCGTCATGGCGATGCTCTAACGCGAACCGAGCTACTGCACCCCTCTCGTCCCACGGGCGAGGCGACACAACGCCCCCTGCACCCACCGTCCCCCCTCCCATCTCATGGGTGCAATGCCCCAACTGTTCCCAACACCCAGTGTAATTGCACCGAATACCTGCTCCCGTGCACTCCATAAAAATTACATTTTGTGCTTTTTTCGTTAGCTACCACAAATACAAGTGTATCAAGTTACCTTGCTGAAAGCAAGGTGCTATGTCTGGTGTGTTTTTCTGCCAATTACTTTGCTGGAAGCAAGGTGATGTGTTTTTCGTTTCGTCTGCCAGACGTCAACAGCAACAAATAAACTCCTATTCACTAGTACTGGTGTGCATTGGCTGATCTGCAGGCGTGCATACTCATTTCTAACCGATTTGCTTCCTACAATACTTGTCTTGTCTCGTCCGAACCAATCTTCTTGTCCGGCAAGGTCCCTGTCGGCAACGCCAACCCTAGTGACAATTGGCCGGTCCAGAACAGGCAGCTACCATTATTTCTGTCGCTCACTGGCCTATTCTGTCACAAGCTGGTCACCCTCCGTAACCTATCACCAACGAGAGTTGCCGCTGATGTTCACTTTGACAACATTCACTTCAAACGTGGGAAATGGATCTTGCTTCTTGAACTGATTCATTGCAATCATGGCCCGAACCCTGTCGAAAATGTATTTTCTTTTGACTGGCATTTCGGGCGTCTTCATGGGTGCGTGTGTGATATATGCTGCCCATTTGGTTCCCTCTGACGACACGCGCAAGTAGGTATGAAGTAGGCCGCGCCATATCTATGCTCGACAAGCGGTGAGTTGACCACCACCATGTAGCTGTATCTTATTTTGTGTTCATCTCACCAAATCTTCTCAAGACTCCTTTTGCTCGCAAGCATCGTGCAGTTCTGGCTGTGCATGGCACAAACGGCTTTCTTTGTAGTTTATCTCCTCATTACAACTACGCCGACGAAGCTGAGAGTTATTTTCTTCGTATCAACAGTTACCCTCTACTATGCTACATCGTATACACCCTTAATGTAAGTTAGTTGATTCCTTTCGCTCATTGCTCTGCTGACTGTCATTGCTGGTCCGCCCGTTAGCACGCTATTGAAGGATTTTTATTGGTTCGTGTGATCCCTTTCTTCACACCACTTGACTCACAGCAGGCAATTTAATCAAGATCTGGCGCATCTACATCCTATATAACAACAGCATCGTGATCTGTCCCCTCTGTGCGTTGCTCTGCTGTCGTGGGTCATGACCGGTCATAGTAGGCCTTGACTATGTGTCTTCAGATCATCTTGTTGGCCTTGCGAGTGGGTGAGTGGTCCTGTCAGTCTCGTAAATATACGCGTCAAGTCCATTCCAGGATTGGGCGCGGCAACTGCCAAAGGCTTTGCAACAGAGAAAGTCATCACGGGTCACCTATATATCTTCAACTTGATCACATGCCAGTGGGCGCTCATCGCAGCGGCAAACCTATCCGCGACGTTTTTGATTTGCCTACAACTGTGGATCGCTCATCAAAGAAAAAATAGCATCCTCGGCCAATCCGGATATACATAAATCGACCATTCTTGTCGTCGTGGAATGTGGCGCATTGGTCAGGATATCCACGATCGTGATGTTGATCCTACTATGTGCTGTCATGGACTCTAGGTATCGTTGGTCTAGGGATCACGACGCAGGTCGCAGGGAGTCCTACAGTTTCACCATCTCGTTCTTGACGTGACCGATCGTTTTCAAACAGACCCTGGCTCTTCTGCTTATCATCGCGCGGCATGGGGTGCTGAGTCGCCCAGACGAATGTCGTACGCTCACGTCTCAAATACCCCTTCGTATCAGCGTCACTCGCACCGATGACACACGCGTGGACATTCCTGTAGAATCTTCTACTCGAAAGTCGGATCCTTTTCCCGAATTTGCCAGTGGAAACCACCCGAAGCTGTTTTGTGACGCGTGAGGGTAGGTTACGGTTACCCGAGGAGTCGTGAGGAAGGTTCAGACCCCTCTCCCGCCCTTTTCTTGTTAGCGCAGCCAAAACTTGATGTTTTTGATACACATTTGGAGTACAATGTCACGGCCATTTCCCTTGATGATTGGTGCGTTTCCATCAGAGTTTTGGAGTCGATATAGAATTGACGAACGAACACAGTACTTTGTCTGCGAATTCATGCGCGAGGACGTAAAAGAGCAAGGAGATCTTGCACGATGGCCACCTCAGGGACACATTTTCCATTCAAAAAGTACCTGCAACATCGATGCATCTCTCCTACAACGTATCAGAAACTCGGCAAACACCTCATCGTCCGCATTTGACTAGTGACAGTTTCGGCCCGGGAAACAAGACAAAAAATCGACCTTTATCATTCTATCGTTTCTGAGAATCAGAATCGCAGCTGAAAAGAAGACCTCGAAAAGAAAAAGAAAAAAGCAAGCACACGCCAGGAAGCGTGGAAGTTGCGATTATGGACTGAATGGGGTTCGGCAGCAGATGTACACTCGTACAGTCAAAGTCAAGTTACGCCGGCGTATACACAAGTCGATGATCGCGTGCGGTCAAACACGCAGAATCACATCCTGAGTATTATTATTCAGAATGTATGGGCCACACACCGTTGGTGGTAGTACAGCTCGTGGGTAGTAGCATTACGATACAAAAACGTTTGGGATGGATGATAAGTGATCAACGTTGGTTCAATTGGGGCGTCGGGAATGGGCTGGTTCACCGTTTTTTATCTTCAAGATGGATCGTTCTTGATACCAAGGCGGTGACGTCGGCACGCCCACGCCGCAACACCCAACTATCTTCGCCTCGCTACCTTGATGGTCTGATATGATCGTTCGGCGTTGATCAGAGGCCATCCGACATCCCCGACTCCATCATGTTGATTCGGAAGCGGAGCGCGCTCAAGCTCCGAGTAAGCACAAGTTAGACTTCAAGCACGCGACAATCACCATTGTCGTAACCAGGAAAACCAAACAAACTTGAAAAAGGCTTAGGGTAGGGAGCTGGGAGCTCGGGGAAGGCGGTCCAGGGTATGACATATAGGAAGAGAGCGTATCAGGTTACTCAGGGGGTATTTGGTCATCGTCCCAGGAGTCTCCCGAGGAGTCCGGAGTTCGAGGAACTGTTGCCGGGACTCGTCGCGTTGGACATGTCCTCGCGCTGCACCTCGTAATCATAATAATAACGGTCCCGGACCGCGTTCAAGGATCCGTACATCGATTGCCGACGGGGTATCCCTGGGGAATGTTGAAGGGCATGCGTACGAGGCGGCAAGGGTGGCGCATAAAGATGTGGTCCAGGCACAGACGGCAATGCAGGGGAAGACGTCGGTTGAAAATATTGCGAGCGAAATTTGTGGAGTACGGGATGGGGAGGGGAGGTGCTTCGTCTGGGTGGCGGAGACGTCCGCTTCAATCGGCCATCCTTATCTCTGTCTCTGTCTCTGTCCTTTCCCTTGGCATGCTTCGACTGGTCCTTGTCTTTCTTCTTCCCGCTGTCTTGGTCATGTCTGTCTCTGTCTCTGTCTCTGTCTCTGTCCTTTGCCTTGATATGCTTCGACTGGTCCTTGCCTTTCTTCTTCCCACTGTCTTGGTCATGTCTATCGCTGTCTCTGTCTCTGTCCTTTGCCTTGACATGCTTCGACTGATCCTTGTCTTTCTTCTTCCCGCTGTCTTGGTCATGTCGCATCGTCTGCCGATTGTCGAGCGGCGTTCCTCGGGGCCGAAGCTCGGGCATGTCAATCTTGCTAAGATGTACCGTAAGGCTGTTCGGTGGAGCGTATTCTTTATTCTTGCCCTTCTCCTTGTTGTTCAGATTGATAATTCGGGGACCTTTCTGAGACGCCACCCCTTCCTTGGTATCATAAAGTACGTACTGATGGAGATCTGGGTCACCTGTGTGTCCAGTACGTAACATAAGCGAGCGCGTCCGAGGGAATGCGGACGTGAGCGACATACCCGCTTTATACCGCAACCGCTTGGTCTCTTCAGCGACGCGCAACACCTTGGGGACCCGGTTCGGATCCGCGGAACGCACACTGATGAACAGCATCGCATCGTCCTGTATACAAGAAATGTAAGTGACAGATGAACAAGGTGGGTGCGCCAGATAGGATAGGGTGGTCACCTGCAACAGCTGCGCGCAATGCTTTGCATAGTCGGTGATGGCGCCTTCTTCGAGGACGGTCACCTCGTTGACTTGTCCTCTACCCAGCTGCAACTCGGCGATTCGTTCGATTCCCTTCTTTGGGGCTGGCTTTGGGGGCGGTGGGGGCGCTCCCGAGGCTGGAATCGTACGGGAGACAGGCGAGGTCGGCGAGGTCGATGGTGCTGCTGTCGCTGTTGCGTTGGGTTCGCGATACGCATCGCTCGCGTCTTGAAATGTCAAGAGTGCCGTCAGGACGACGATCTCGAGGCCTTTCCTGTCTTCGATATCAAACCTATCATACGAGAGCCATGAACATGAACCCTCAACAGGCCCGGGTGAGAGCGGAGGCAAGGGCAGTGATATGAAACAGAGGGGAAATAAACGTACCGATGGAGGTTGTAATCTAGGATCTGGACCGACACCGTCCGAATCCGTCCGGGTGGTTCTTTTGTCACCGCAACGAGAACGGGTGGGTCCGGCTTTCGAATGATGAAGCATTCTTCGCGTTTCCATTCGAATTCGTGTCTGGGGTGGATTGGGTGGGCATCGTCGTGCAATAGGTAGGCAAAAAGGGGACGACGTACGTTTCCCACTTGAATGACCATCGAAAGGAGAGGGTGCCGGTGTATTTGAGCTCGACGACGCTCGAGGGATTGTAGAGCTCCAAGGTCTTGTGTTTGCTCGTCGCGCTGGGGGCAGTCGCACTCGCCAGCAACGCCTCGGAGAGTGGATCTGTACTAGTAGCGTGAGCGACCACGACCAGGCTCAGAGTGCGATCAAGTATTCGTACCAGATACTTCGATTCGGTAAATCTGTTGTTGCTGGGACTCGGAGACGATACGGCGTTTGCGGTAGTGGATCGTTCCCGAACCGTCGGTGAGGTCGACCACAGTTCCAGCTGGGTACGACGGGTTCGGTGTAAAGAAAAGGGTGAAGAGGTTTTGATCGAGGCTCATGATTCAGATCTGCAGAGGCGGTATCCAGCGTTCACAGTGAGAGGGGATGCGAACAAGGAACAGCGGAGCGCCGTCACTGAGCCTGGTGTACACTAGATGGGGTCAAGACGGCAATGCGCAAGTCATGGCAAAATACTTGGCTCTGGTGGGTAGGACCGCTGCGCAAAACACAGTAAAGGGATATCAATCTCGGGCGGTGCAGCTGCGAGACCACGAGAAACCTCGGTTATATAGCCTGTTCTAACAGCAACTTCCAGTGAAACACTGCCAGTGATCTCGTCCCTTGACTGGCACCAACGTTAATGGGGAATTGGGCCGTAGGAGGTAACGAAAGACAGTACAATCCAACACTGGTGCTAAAGCGCTAATGATCCAGATCACGCTCCATCATGGTAATGTCAACTGGGTCTTGCGCGGAGAATGGAGATGATGGTATTATATCTCCTAGTAAGGGATGGATCAACTCAGACCACTGGGACAAAGCAAAGTCTTGTCTCGGACTTTGGAGCGCAAGTGGCTCGAGTGGCTCCGAAACTGCTAGCTTAGTATGAAAAAAAATTCATACAATGGCACAGCTTGACCCATTCTTTCCATCCGGCCATCTGATAGGTACTGTGACCCTTGTGTAATGCATGGTATTGTCCATTTTGACTCTAGTGCCGATGCGTTTAAAGGAGATCAACTTCAGATGGGTCCGTCGCTCGTCGACCATGGCTCAGGCGACTCCGTACACGCTCATTACCTCATATAGTGTTGAAACGATCCTCCTAGGTGCGTGGCCATAACATCCACTCTCAGTTCCCGCTGACAATTTATCCCAACAGGCATGAAGTAGGTCTCACCATACGATGTGCAAAACGTAAATCGTTGACAATGATCTAGTTGTGTTCTATACGCATTCTGTGTCTATACGCTCTGGGGACAAAAATTCATTTCTTGCAGGTAACGACATGTTCACTCGTCTTGTGCGATAATGAAACCAACGAGACTATCCCTAGACTGCTTTTACTTATCAACACCATTCAGTTTCTTTTATGCGCTGCGCAGATCACCCTCCATACGACCTTCCTTTTTTTCGTGTTTACTGTCTATACTGCTGACTTTCGGCCGTACCTCCACCATGTCAGCCCCTATATCTTAGCGTCCACCATTATATACAACATAAACGTGAGCTTCTTCATTCTTGTGCCTCCTTTCGTCGCTGATTAGTTATGTCTCTTGACTTGTAGTTTATTACCGGAGGATTCTTATCGGTTTGTGCAATTCATGTCTTCTTGCCACCCGCGCTAAAAAAAGAGCAACACAATCAGATCTGGCGCCTCTATGTCTTGTATGACTATGACACTATGGTTTGCATCCCTGCAGTGTGTCATCCCCTCCTTTGATGGGGGTACGATCACTTACACACACTTTTCCAGTTCCTCGTCTGGATTGGGCAAATCTGTGCGTGATCTCGTCACTCTCATCCATACTCGTGCTTAACACGGCTCCAGGTACAAGCGCAATAACGATCCGCATTTGTGCAACAACACCGATCACCTCGACAGATTTCAGTTCCGTCAACATGCTGTTATGGGCGGTCATCACAATGTTAAACCTCTGCGTCGCCATCCCGATCTGTTTTCGCCTCTGTATCGCGCAAAAGAGAACACACACCATCCTAAGTCCCTCCCCATACATATTGATCGCCGTCATCTTGGTAGAATCTGGCGCGTTGATTACAGTGTGTAGCGTGGCGATGATGATTCTCTATGCTTGTAATTTTACCTATGCTCTCATCAGTCTTGGGACTGCAACCGAGGTTGCGGTGCGTCTCTTCTTCTTTATTGGCAGGTTCCATGTTTTCTACGGATTGATCGCCCTATCCATAGGTTGCGTCTCAACTCCTCATTACCGCACGGCATGGAATGCTGACTCGGGGTAATGACACTTTCAGCCCGAATCCGACCGCGCTTGAGGTCAACGTGATGCGCTCAGAGTCCAGACACGTCGATCTACCCATGACGCACATAAAACCGAAATCCCTTTGTTCGTTCTCCCCGGAGTCCAAATCACAGGACAAGAAGAGCTGGCAGTCGTTTGGTGATATGTGAAGATGACGTGCCTATGACTGTATGGCTCTCACACTACTTTACGTACCATTCGTTCTCGCTCAATGTATAAGTTCGTATGCCGGTCCCGGATCATTCCAGCATCCTCAAAAGTTACCCTTGTTTGCAAGATTTCAGGAAGACGTGCTGCCTTTGTTTTAGTCCTTTACAGGGTTTCAGATCTGCCAGGGATGCGGCTCGGGATTCGAGGGTTCAATATTACCGGGTATCGCCTCGGAGAAGTAACTTGGGGCTTTGTTGCGTACTACCAAGAGCGTTTGTGTGTGTCTCATGTTTTGTTTCCTTCTATCACAAAGCACTCACTCCGAGTTTGAAATTTGGCTGACTCGGAGAGCGTCACAAGGATAATTGTACCCGGTCCAAAACAAGCCTCAGCGAAACATGGACAGGAGGTGGCTCAGCTGATCGTGTCCCAATATTTCTGTCCTTCGCCGGCTCATCCTGTACCAACATCACGACCGCAACTTGAAGCTGGTCGCTTTCCGTAACTTATCGCCAAAGAGAGTTACTGTTGACGTTCATTTCGACAACATTCACTGAAAACGCGGGCAATGGATCTTGCTTCTTGAACTGATTCATTGCAATCATGGCCCGATCCTTGTCGAAAATGTATTTCCTTTTGACTAGCATTTCGGGCGTCTTCATGGGTACGTGTGTGAGCATATGCTGGTTGGTTCCCGCTGACGACGCGCGCAAATAGGTATGAAGTAGGCCACGCCATATTTATGCTCGACAAGCGCGGAGTGTTGACTACCACCATGTAGCTGTATCCTGTTTTGCTTCTGCGTCTACGTTCTATGGGGTCCAAAATCCAAGTCTCGCAGGGAAGTCGTCAATCTTCAAGTCATTCTACGTTTATCTTACCAAATCTTCAGACTCCTTTTGTTCGCAAGCATCGTGCAGTTCTGCCTGTGCCTGGCACAAATAGTTTTCTTTATAGCTGATCTCATCACTGCATTTACTCTTTACCCCGACGGAGCTGAGAGTTACTTTCTTCGTATCAACGATTTCTCTCTCCCATGCTACATCATATACACCCTTAATGTAAGTTATTTTATTTTATTTGTCCGTTGCTCTGCTGACTGTCATTGCTGGTCCGTCCGTTAGTACGCTATTGAAGGGTTTTTGTTGGTTTGTGTGACTCCTTTCTTCACACCACTTGACTCACAGCAGGCAATTTAATTAAGATATGGCGCATTTACATCCTATATAACAACAACATCGTGATTTGTGTCCCCTCGGTGCGTTGTTTTGCTGTCGTGGATTCATAGTAGAGCCTGACTGTGTGTCTTCAGATCGTCCTGTTGGCTTTGCAAGTGGGTGAGTGGTTCTGTCAGGCTCGTGGATCTGCGCGTCTAAGTCCACTCCAGGGATGGGCGGTGCTACTGCCAAAGGCTTTGCAAAGGAGAGAGACATCACGGGTAGTCTCCAAATCTTCAACTTGATCACATGGGCGCTCATCGCAGCGGTAAACGTATCCGCGACCATCTTGATCTGCCTACGACTGTGGACCGCTCATCGAAGAGCGGACTCCGTCCTCAGCCAATCCAAGTATAAATCGACCATCGTCATCGTGGTGGAATGTGGCGCGTTGGTCACGATATCCACGATCGTAATGTTGATCCTATACGCTATCATGCACCCTCTGGGTATCGCTGGTCTAGGGATCACGACGCAGGTCGCGGTGAGTCGCCTACAACAGTTGTTCTTCACGTGACCGATCGCTTTTGAACAGACCATGGCTCCTCTACTTATCATCGCGCGGCATGGGGTGCTGAGTCGCCGAGACGAATGCCGCAAGCTCGCGTCTCAAATACCCCTTCGTATCAGCGTCATTCGCACGGAGGACACCCGCGTGGACATTCCCGTAGCATCCTCTAAGCGAAAGAATGGCCCCATTTTGGATTCTTTACCCGATCTCGTTGGTGGAAACCATCCGAAGCCGTTTTGTGATGCGTGAGGGTAGGTTACGCCGTTACCCGAGGAGTCGTGAGGAAGATTCAGACCCCCCTCCCCCCTTCTTTCTATTAGCGCGGCCAAAACTTGATATTTTTGATACGATTTTGGAGTACAATGTCATTTCCATTGATGGTTCGTGCGTTTCTATCAGAGCTTTAGAGTCGTTATAGAATTGACGACCGAACACGGTGCTTTGTGACACGGCGAGTTTATGCAGCATGCTTGGGGACGTAAAGAGCAAGGTCTTACTTATTGACCACCTCGCTGAGGGACACAGAATTTCTCCATCAAAAGTATTTACAACATCGGTGCATCTCTCCTCCTCGCACAGCCTCGACTGTAACAACAAATCGTATCAGAAAGCACAACACTCCATCGTCCGCATTTGACTAGTGACAGTTTCGGGAAACAAAAAGGAAGAGAAGAGAAAAAAGTACATTTGCTCCCCTGGCAAACCAACTTTCTAGTGCGCGTCCATTTGTAAAATAGCAAAGCGACCTCCTACTATCAGGGTATCGTCGAGGGGGAAAAAAACCTGGAACAGAAATCAATGCTCAGTTCGGAGTCCATTTACTCAGCGAGCGCGCACACTTACAAGGGATGGACACTCGCTTGTATGACGTGTCAGAGGCCGTCAAGCCTTGGTCGCCGTAGGTTCGGATGGGACGGACATGTCAGAGGGAAGACCCGACGTGTGTGTGGGAACGCCGGTTGGGGTGAAGGTACCAGTGTGGCTGGCGCGAGAGGTGGGGTGGTATGAGGTCCCATTGTAGGAGCCCGAATGAGGCGGCCCGGACGCGGTCGAACGAGTACCATTCCAGATAGCGGTGTGAGAGACGGAGGAGTGCGTATGAGAGGGAACGCCGCTCATGGAGGTGTTGTTGCCACCGTTGCCGTCAGCTCTCGCGACGTTGCGACCAGCGATATCTGGGACAACACCGGCAGCGGCAACACCTAGGAATATAAATGCAATAATCGATGAAGCGGTGCGCATGATGAGAGACTGTATGTGAGACGAAGAGCGAGCTCGAAGGATGATGTTCTACTGAATGCTCTGAGGAACTTGGGGTATGTTGCTCGGTGAGCCCGAGCTCTTATGTATCCCAAGTAGCAAGATCGTGTCGGACTCATTTAGAAACAAGACGCAAGGAGAGTCAAAATCCGCAGTCATGTTCGGTGCTGCGCTGCGCGTCTTTGCAATGTTCTTCGTGAGAGATTGATGCACTGTTCTTGCGTGGCGGTGTGTACCAGGTTCCAACACAACCCATCAGGGGATGCGATGGCCGGAACGCGCCGCTGTCTGCAGAAAGAGGGGACGAGCGGTTCTCCAAGGGCCACTGCTTCGTGTGTCTGTGACGTACGAAATCACTAAGTACTCCACCAACGGATGCCATTCTGTGCAAAGTGCTGCGCGCTGCGCACCTTAGAAAGACCCGCCGTAACGGACAGGAAGAAACCATCCACTCCTTTACAAATAACAATGCGTCACATAAGCGTAAGTTCGTAATTGCAGGTTGCTATCGAGGTTTGAGGTGGAACACGAAGCTTGAAGTCTTCCCTCTGAAGATTATAATTTGCAAACATCTACAAGATGTCGTCCATTGGAGTGTGAGGAAACCATACTTAGTTTTCAAGAAGAAGGGAGGACCTGAGGTTGAACGTTTGAAACTCCAAGCGGATTCGGATTGACAATGCGGAATGACGCCGAGTCAAGACAACCTCGGGGGGAAAACACTCCCTTCTACAGCCCGATTAGGAGGCTCCGACATCCACGCTTAGTATGCGGTACAAGGTTGGATACACGGCACAGGGTTGGTTGCGCCCACCAGTGGACAGCCACTGGAGGGCATGTCAATGCGGCAGCGTTCGACCGTCCGTGAGACTATTTAGCCGGAACCTGCATGATCCGATGTTGTTAGTCAACCTTTCCTGAACACGCATGCATCGAAAGCAAGAGTCGACTCACAATAAGATGTCGGGTAACTCTATCGTTGACCGACGAAAGGAGGATAGAGGCCGTAGCACCATGGGATGCAGACAGGACTGTTGCACCCACGTGCATTAGGCAACAAAACGATGTTCGGCGAGGAATACGTCCCTCCAAGAGGACCCGAGTGTCCGAGACGGGTGTTAATCGTCACCAATACTCTTGAGATGCATATCAAGGTTGAAGGCACGGATTAAGAAAGGGCAGTTTGAGGATGTCGTGTGATGGCGACCAGCCTATGCCACGCCCTTTGTACCTTGTGGATATGTAGTCTGAGCAGTCACTTGCACAGATTTGTGAAGGGGTATATAATGCTCCTCATGGTAGACGAGCAAGACAGTCGGTTACACCATACTCGCTGCCGAAGATGATTTGACACCCGCACTTTCCTTCAAGGTCCGTGCGCGGAGAGTTTGCGTTACTAGTCCCAGCTAAGAAAACGTACATCGGACGAAGGAGAGCAAAGTGAAAAGGAACGCGCCAGATGGCATCAAATGAGACCGTCATTGCGAAGTAAAGGGAGCCCTAAACGATCAGGTCGGACATGCAGCGTTTTCTGTGTGTGGGTTGACAATACTAAAGATTTCTATCAGGTCATATTGTCGAAGACCAGGATGGATAAACGGCCGAATTCTACATACCACGCAATTCAGGGGACTCATCCTCGGGTCACAGCTGCATCGATGTTGGATAGAGTGACACAACGAGCGGAAAAAGCGCGTCAAACCTATTCATCGTGACGCGATCCTCGGCCCACGATGGCAATAGATAACCTAGAGAGGGGAAATGAGGTCGTAAGGGGAATCATATCAGTTAAGAGGGCAAACTCTAAATGGGGACCCCGGCTAATACAAATACACGATACAAGAAACAAAACGGACAGCATAGATGGTGGATGGGCACTCGTGTGCATGACAGCGGAGACATCGAATATGTGGTACACCAGAGAGACAAAACGAGAAACAAGTAATAGCATATGAGCATCAATCAACTGAGGAATAGACGGGGCACGGAGAGGCACCAGGCGGGACTCGGCGATGAAACATGAAAATACTGGGGCTACTTGAGCGGGCAGAAAGATATGGCGAAAAAAGAGCGACACGTGAATGGCACACAGAGGTGGCCGCCCTACACATGGGACCTCTCCCATTAACACCATCGCGGCAACTTCCCTGGACTGGGAGCATTCGGACTCTCGTACAATAGTCCCCGTCCATACAGCCCCGCAGGACTCTCCTGCGCCGCCCTTGCACCCAGCCTCGCAAACTCTTCCTCCAGCAACGCCCCCGGGTCATGCGGATCAAATATCCTTGATCCCGGTGTGCGGAAGGGCGACTCGGCTGTCGAGCCTGGGGTGGGGAAGACGAGCTTCTTGGGAGTGACAGGCGGAAAGTGGGTAGGGATGTTATCCCTGTCCCTGTCGCGATGGTAGGACCGCTTGCGTGAGGGGGTGCGGAGGTTCTCGGTGTCGAACACGGCTGGGTTTATACCGTCGTCTGGCTTGAACGCCGCATGCGGAGGCGGATCAAGATGTGTCTTAAAGTGTGAGAGGCTGGCATTGGGCGTCATGTGGAGGCCTTTGTGGGACAGGGGTGTGCGTATTGGGGAAAGATGGACGGTACTAGTCGCGCCACGATTCCGGGGAGGCGTGCTGGGACGTGGTGGTGGGGTCGATGGGCGAGGGTGGGTAGGCTCCGGAACAAGCGCGGGAAGGGGAGGAGGGAGTTGGTGGCTGGCTGGCTTTTTCCTGGATCTTGTGCGCCGGTCAAGGGTCGGAGATACTGGCATAGGCGGGAGGGCACGCGATTTCTGGGGTAGAATATAAGTGTGGACGCAATATTCACGATGAGAGAGCTTACCCTTGGTGGCGTCTTGTGGGACGCGATGCTCTCCTTCTGTGTGCATTTGCCGATCCGAGCTTCTTCAAGCAGCGCGGCCCCTGGCTCGAGCAGTGGAGTCGACTCGATGTGCGCCTCCGCTGCGTCTGTCTGTGGGTGGTCCTCTGAGAGAAGCTGTGGGCTAGAGGAGGAGCCATTATTTGGAATTAATTCGGGAAGAGATGAAGAAGGCGGTGCGGGTGATGTCTGCGACACGTCCGAGCTCTTGACGGCCGACGAAGGGGGAAGAGAAGAACCCTCCACGGCACCAGATGAAATGCGAGCATAGTGGGATGTTGGTGGAAGCGGAGGGAAAATAACCTCTGCGGGCAGTTGCGTGCATTGTTCGTAATACGGCTGATGATGAACCGACGGGCATGGAGGGAAAATGGGGAGGAAGTGGGTGGCAGAAACAAGGGGAGGCAGCATCGAGCCCTGGAACGGAGCAGGGGCCAATGTTGGCACAACAGGCGAGCTTGCGCCGGTGGAAGAAGCGGGTTCCTTCTTTGGGCGTTTCGCTTTTCGTCCCAATGCGGCATCCTCTGCGGGACGCTTCTTTGGCGGGGCTTTCTTTGCCGCTGCGGCTTGTTTGTATTCAGCGCAGAATTCTTTCCTAAAGTTTCCGTTGGCGAAACATTCGAGATCACAGTCCCAGATCGCCCACTGTGTCCGGCCAAGGCTGCGATCGCGCGGCGCTTTGCGGAAGCAAACTGTTGTGGAGAGAACGTGACGGATGGAGTTCATCCAAGTAGATTCGTTTCTCTGAAAGTATGGATAGACGATGGTGATCCAGTCATAAATTTCCTGTAGCGTGAGCCTGTGCTCGGGGGAAGAGAGGATTGCCTGGCCGATAAGGGCGGCGTAGGAGAGCTCTGGTTTTTTCTTTGAATAAGGACCAGGGGGGAGTTTGTAGGGTAATTTGTCGTATTCATCTTCGTCTGGAAGGGGACCCATTGGGCCTGGTGATGATACAAGATTGACGATGCGCTTCGTGGAGGGTGTCGCGAAGGGAGATGAACGCGGGGGAGAAGAGGAAGGGAGGGGCGACTTGTAGTAGTTGTTTCGACGTGGCGTGAAGGGATCCGCGTCCTGCGATGCAGATTGCACTTGGGCGGGCATGCTTCCGGTACGAGAACGCGTCGGAGTGGGAGAGAGGGGCCGAGCAAAGGCAGTCTATGAGGAGGTCACTATGGAGAAAACGAGAGAAAAGAGAGCGAGGTGGACCTTCTTGTGACGCGAAGGGGGCTCGATAGAGTCATAGTCTCTATAGTACTTGTTGTGTTGGGGTGTAACGGGGGGAACCAAGACAGTATTGTTTTGCGGTGCGTCCTATTAGAGAATATACCATCAAGGAGGACGTGGCATTGAACGTGACGGACCTGTGGAGCGATGCTGCTCGAATAATCAGACTGATCTGAGTCTGGGACGCGTCGCGAATCGCGTGACTGCATGAAAGCATCGAGGCTAAAAGACGCGCGGGCAGGCGATGGCGAGGGGGGTGGGCGATCTTTTACCTTTGCCTTCTTTTCGCGTTTCGCCTGGCGACTCTTGCGCTCGAGGATCATTTCCATGCTGTCCATCTGCCTGAGGGGCATTTGGGGCTCGATGGGCTCTGATTTCACGGGCGTGGACGGGGGCGGTGTCTGGGAGTGAGCTGGCGCGTCCGGGCGCGAAACGGAGCGCGTTCTCGAGGATCCAGCAGCTGTGCCCGCTGTTTCTCGTGGATCCGCAAGGAACGCACTCGCCGCGGCGGGGTCGTGCTGGGTGAGGAATTGACGCATCTGGTCGCTGTGTCGCAAGAGGTCATCTCTGGTGAGTCCTATCGACTGCAACACCTGAGAAATCGGAGAAACGGGTTTCGCAAGAGGCTCAGCCATCGCGTACAAAAGATAAAACAAGAGAAAAGAAAAGAAAAAAGACGCGAGCTCGTCGTTGCTGTCGACGTCGACGAAAATACAAGGACGCTGTCACGCTCTGTATAGTTGTCACACATGTCACACATCTCTTGCACATTGCAATCATGGTGTATCATAATCTCAAAGGTGAGCTCGACGTCCACCGCAATGACCTCGCTGCTCACCACCACAAACAGCCCTTATCAAGGGCCTACGAGCATGCAAGGTCTGTGCTTGTCGTCGCCTTGCCGACGATGCCGCTGACCCCATTCAGACCGTCGCAGACGAACGCGCACTCATCCAGCAGGAATCCGCAGCCATTCGGGCTTCCTTCAGAGAGGAGGACTCGTATGCTCGTCACCACAACATTGCAAAACTCCTCTACATACACATGCTCGGCTCACCGGCCCACTTTGGCCAGATTGAATGTCTCAAACTCGTCGCGAGCCCACGCTTCACCGATAAACGTCTCGGCTACCTCGGTATCATGCTCCTCCTCGATGAGAACCAAGAGGTACTCACGCTCGTCACAAACTCGCTCAAAAAGTCTGCGTTTTTCCTCTTGGCTTTATTCCGTACCCTAACTGGCGCTACAGCGACTTGAACCATGCGAACATGTATGTAGTAGGCCTCGGCCTATGCACATTCGCAAATATAGCGTCCGAAGAAATGTCTCGCGATCTTGCAAATGAGATCGAGAAACTGCTTGGCTCGAGTAATACTTACATTCGCAAAAAGGTTCCATCCTCATCTCGTTCCTTTTACCCTCTCATCCGTACTTCGTTTGCAGGCAGCCCTCTGCGCTTTGAGAATCATAAAAAAAGTCCCCGAGCTTTCTGATCACTTCATCGTGAAAGCCAAGAACCTCCTTACAGATCGCAATCATGGCGTGCTTCTGGCTGCCATCACCCTCGTTTCCGAAATGTGTCAGCAGGACCAAAACTGCACAAATGAGTTCAGAAACGTTTGTCCTGTTCCCTTGTTACTTGATGCACCTAATCTCGATCCAACCAGGCCGTCCCTCTCCTTGTCCGCAATATGAAAGCCCTGGTCACAACTGGCTACAGTCCCGAACACGACGTATCAGGTATAACCGATCCATTCTTGCAGGTAAAGGTCCTCCGGTTACTCCGTCTCCTCGGGCAGGGAGATGTCCGAGCGAGTGAAACTATGAACGACATCCTTGCCCAAGTACGCACACCCTCCACGTTTCCCTCATCGCCTTCTGAAGTATTTAGGTCGCTACAAACACCGACTCCACGAAGAATGTCGGAAACTCGATCCTTTACGAAACCGTCCTCGCTGTCCTTGATATCGAAGCAGACAGCGGTCTCCGCGTCATGGCTATTAACATCCTTGGTAAATTCCTCAGTAATCGTGATAACAACATTCGGTATCTATCACCGTCCGTGCTCAACAATTCCACTTTATTCATGGCCCTCGTAGGTATGTCGCTCTCAACACTCTTAACAAAGTCGTCTCTATGGACACAAGCGCTGTACAACGTCATCGCAACATCATACTTGACTGTCTCCGTGACGGTGATATCTCAATACGACGTCGTGCTCTTGAACTCTCATACGCGCTCATCAATGAACAAAATGTCCGCATACTTGTTCGAGAACTCCTTGCCTTCCTCGAAGTCGCAGACGAAGAGTTCAAGACAGGGATGACGACCCAAATATCCCTTGCTGCCGAACGTTTTGCCCCCAATAAGAGATGGCATATCGATACTGTGTTGAGGTCATTGAAGCTTGTAAGTCATATCGCCCTCAAAGCAGGCACCAAATACCAACAACTATTAGGCCGGAAACTTTGTCAGAGAAGAGATATTGTCAGCGTTCATCCGTCTCGTTGCACACACCCCTGAGTTGCAAGCCTATACTGCATCCAAGTTGTACACTGCTCTCCAAGCCGACCTCTCGCAGGAATCCCTCACACTTGCGGCGGTCTGGGTCATTGGTGAGTACAGCGAGGTACTTCTCGAGGGTGGCATCATCGATGAAGACCAGCCCAAGAACGTGATTTTTCACGCTCGCTAGGAACTGGACTGCTCTCATTTGTTTTCTTTCAGACAACCGACAAGGACGTCCTTGACCTCCTTCTCTCCGCACTCGATTCGCCTTATGCCAACCACCTCATCCGTCAATTCGTCCTTGGTGCTATCACAAAGATGGCTTCGCGTCATACCACCAGCGCATCTCAACAAGCGCGGGTTACAGACGTGCTTGCCCAGTACACGACAAATCCCGAGCTAGAGTTGCAGCAACGTGCAGTAGAGTACGCGAGCTTGTTTACATTGGGTGATCTTAAAGTCGGCGTACTTGAGCGAATGCCACCTCCGGAGCTCAAAGCGACTGTTATGGGTATTGGTACGTCTCGTCGGTTTTTAGAGATCACTTGTACAGCTGAGATCTTTCATAGTCAGCGAAAACAAACCAGTGGGCTCTACGAGAGGAGGAAAAGAGGTACGTTTAAACTTCGTTTCATCGTTGTCGTATTCACGCCACACGCTAGGGTGACCTCCTTGGAGACGATATTACCTCTCCTCCCCCCCAAACAGTGCAAAACAGCCAAGACCTCCTCGCCGAGATCTTCGGAAGCAGTGCACCAACCAGTACCTCCACTTCACCTCAGCCAGCCTCCATATCGCCGCAGCCACAGAAGAGCAACATACAGGACATCCTTGGCCTTTTTGACGCTTCTCCGAATCCTGCATCCCCTGCGCCAGCACCAGTCGCATCGGTATCGTCACTGGCATTCTCGATACCCCAGACACAAGCACAGCCGCTCGTACAAACACAGGCCCCACCACCAGCACAACAGCAGCCGTCGGCAGCACCCCGGTTAACGTCATACACCGCGTATGAGAAGAACGAACTCAAGGTTACACTGACGCCCCAGACATCCGCTGCACGTCCAGGTGTCGTGAACATCATGGCGCGGTTCCAAGTCTCGGGGACAAACGCGGCCACAGGGCTGCATTTCCAAGCTGCTGTGCCCAAGGTAAGTTTAGAGTTGAAAGCGATCGACGATATTGATTGGGTTTGTGGGGACAGTCACAGCAGTTGCAGATGCTTCCCATGTCGAATTCGGACGTACAGCCTGGGGCGACAGAAACGCAACAAATGCGCGTGATTGCTCCACCTGGAGTAAGTCCCTACCTCCCATTGACAGGTCATCCGATGACGAACTGACGTGTGCTTCTCTTGACAAAGTCGAGTGTGCGACTACGGTTACGGGTGGCGTTTACGCTTGCTGGTCAAGTGATACAGGATCAGATCGATTTCTCTGGATTCCCTTCCGGGCTGACCGGGTCTACGTGATGGGCCGGGTGTCTTGTGGATGTACTACTGGGACTTGCATTGTCATGAGATCTACACAAATGCCCGAATGTTTTTTTCCTCTTTGGTAATGACTCGTGTGACTCTCAAGAACCGTGTTTTGGTTTGTTGTACTTCACCTGACTTGGCTGAATTAACCCCTGTCAGCCCCATCGTCAGCCTCTCGGTGCACTTGCCAGCTCTCGCTGGCTCAACGACACCTTCTTTTAGCTCCTCGACGCCTGGTTCTTTATATCTAGACACCTGGTTCCTCACAAACACACCCTAGACATGTCTGATGAATACCCGAGACTACCACGGAAGCATCGCAGCGAGGACGACCCCAAGATGATAGGCCTCTGGAAAGTGGGCAGAACGATCGGCAAGGGCAGCTCAGGTACGTCCCCGCACACATCCGCAACCCGCCCACGCCCATCCCCACCCACCCACAGGCCGCGTCCGCATCGCCCGACACACCAAGACTGGCCAATACGCCGCCGTCAAGATCGTCTCCAAACAACAACTCCTCAACAGTACCACCATCGCACGTCCCGCCGACACCCCCGAACACATGCTCCTCAGCATCGAACGCGAAATCGTCATCATGAAACTGATCGAACATCCCAACGTCATGCGTCTGTACGACGTCTGGGAAACCTCCTCCGAGCTCTACCTCATCCTCGAGTACGTCGAAGGCGGGGAACTGTTTGATTACCTCTGTACGCGAGGACGACTTGCACCACCCGAGGCATTGGCGTGTTTTCAGCAGATCATCGCCGCGGTGGACTATTGCCATCGCTTCGGTGTCGCCCATCGGGATCTCAAACCGGAAAACTTGTTGATGGACCATCAGGGAAACATTAAGGTGGCGGATTTCGGCATGGCGGCGTGGCAGACGGGCGCACGAGAGGGCTTGTTACAGACAGCGTGTGGGAGTCCACATTATGCCGCGCCCGAGGTGGTCATGGGACGCGCGTACGACGGACGGGCGTCGGATATTTGGTCGTGCGGGGTGATCTTGTTTGCACTCCTCGCGGGACGACTGCCGTTTGACGACGAGGACTTGGGGACATTGTTGGACAAGGTGAAGAACGGGGAGTATGAGATGCCCAAGGGGATCGAGCCGGACGCAAAAGACCTGATCGAGCGGATGTTGCAACGGGACGTGGAGAAAAGGATTGCGATGCCTGAGATCCTGGTGCATCCGTTTTTCGTGTCGAGCGAGCCCAGGGCGGTGAGTAGGGACATGCCTGACCTGGATGCGCTTGCGAAGCCAATCGGGGCAACGGAAGAGATCGACCAGGATATCTTTGCGAACTTGAGGACGCTGTGGCATGGGACGCCGGAAGAGGATATACGCGAGGCGCTCAGGAGCGAGGCGCCCAATTGGCAAAAGGGGGTTTATCGTTTGCTGATCCGGTATCGGAACGCGCGTCTGGAAAATTATGACGAGGAGGAAGAAGCGGCGGCGAGAGCCGGGAGGAAGAGGAGTCGGAAAGTGTCATCACACGGCAGGGATGGCAATAGCGACCAAAGTATAGCACGGACGACGTCGCAGGCCACAGATCTTGGGCGGTCGCAGTCGACGTTGCCGCCGCGTGCAGCGCCACCGACGCCCCGACGAGCTGTACGCAGGAATATGAATATGGTCGAGGAGCTCGTGCAACTGGGTGCCCCAAAGATTGTGTTACACTCACCAACGCCGCCCCGGCCGGATACGACGCATTCACCTCTGCCCTCGCGGTACTCGTCGTCTACCTCGCCACTCTCTCCAAACCTCCCTGCGCTCACAATACCGGACGTCAAGGACGACAAGATGCAGCTGTTCTTTCAGCAAATCGTCGAACATCTCAATGCGATGGAGATACGCGCAGGTATGGCGTCTGCGCCCGCATCGCCGCAGCTACAGTCTGGGCCACCGTCTATACCAATCACGAGCATGCAATTCGGAAGACAGCGACAATCAGTGTACGATCTCGACCGTGGAGCACACAGCCATAGGGATCCATTCGTTCCAGTCTATGGCAGCACCTCATCGAACATGCGACACGAGTTGACCCACCACGCTGGTCAATTTGGAGAACTGGACAAAGAAAACGGACATTATCACGGGGCCAACACGAATAGTATCGTGAAGAAATCGTCGCTACGCAACAATGACACGAGCACACGGAGACAGCCTCTGCGCGTGCAAATCGTGGAGCCCTCACCGCGGAAGCTCCAAAGGAAGAAGAGCATCGAGACGTCGACGCCACCGATGACGGTGTCCCCTGCGTGGTCAGATAGCTCGTTCACCCTACCGTCGACGCCGCGACGCCGCTGGCTTGGGAACGTGTTCAAGTTCAAGCCGGCGAGCTACCAATTGCTCTCTGTGCACGATGGGTTCACGAGCCGTGAAGAGTGCAGGCGGTTGCTAGTTGGGATTGGCGTCAAGGTGGTCCTCACGCTCTCTGAGGGGAGTGGCGTTCTCAAGTGCCGGTTCGACGAGACAAGGGATCCTGCCGTGATAAAAGCGGTGAAGTTTAGAGTGGAGGTACGCGAAGCGACGGTACAGCAAGGAAGGGCGGGCTTCCAGGTCGCATTGCAGCTGATCCAGGAAAGAGGCGCGTCATCAAGTTTTCAAATCATATGCCAGCAGTTGAGAAGCGTTTGGGAGTTGGATTTCGTCCGGCCGCCGATGGGGGCGCATAGTCCGATGTTCAGTCCGGAGATGACGGACAGACGGAGGCTTACAGAGATAATGGTGTATCCCGATTAGAACGCATCTGTGCAGGATCTGAAAAAGTATCTATCTGACTCACTTTTGGGGGATGAGATGAGTGCTACAGAGTAGTATTACAAAGGTCCGTCCATGGTGGTAATCGTGCTAGCAAAGCGCCACGGTGGCTCGGATAGTATGTTATAGTTTTCATCGATGCTCATTTCCTGATCCTGATGTTGCGACTGTGCGTGATCTACCCGCAGCGAGTGGTGTCTGCCAGGTTTAGATACGACGGCAACTACGGGGTCAGAGCTAGATATGCGAATGAATCGAAGCAATTGAACGTAGGCAACTTCTTTCTGGTCCCATCTACGAAAGAGTTGGACGGTAGGTTCGTGTGTGAGATCTGGGACCTCTTTGGAAAATGTCAGGTATACTGGGTGAATCGCAGGCGGTGGTGAAGCCTCGGACTCACCGATCCCAGTCCTGTACTCCTCCGTCTCTCTCAGTTTGATCTCCTCTAGCTTTGCCTCCTTCGTACTCTTGGGCCTGCCCTTGCGCCGAGCCGTGCGCTCCTGCTCGAGCTCGTCATCATGTCGGGTAAGCCACACGTCCCGGACGAGGGCATGCAACTCTTCGAGGGTGAGTACGCCCACTGGGGGTAACGCATGGTAGAAGAAGCCATATACGTCCGCTAGTCCAACGTCAGCACGAGTCCATCGATCGATGGGACCGATGACGGACCTTGTACAGCGTGTTTTTTGGACCGCTTGACGGTCGCTTCTGCGAGTTTTGACTTTCTGAGGTGGGTGCGAGCGAGTTGGCCAGCTTTTCGAGAGTCTGGGTGGAATATCTTTGCTTTCTTGGGTCCGCCCATGGTGGTGTCGTGTCTAAAAATACTGTCCCACGTGACTACTGCTACGTCTTTCCTCCTTTGGCCACGCTTACACTTTCCCGACTACAGTCACTACACGACAAGAAATGAAACAAGTTCAAGTTCTCTGTGTCTCAACCTTCCAGCTCGAGTTTGTAGAATGCTGGTGCTATATTGTACTCAAGTATACCACACCCTCCACCATCACAAGTCAAAGAGCCGCCTCCCTTTCACGCTTGTGACAAGCCTGAGCTCTTGCAGCTGATCTCCGGGTGCGGCTTATCCTTCTGAATCCGTCTTATTCGAACAGTATCTCTATCTAATTCCGGCGCTGCCGCGGGGCTTGGCGCTCCTTGGTCCGGTCCCCGGACCAGACGCTCAGAAGGAATGATACCGGAGTTGTCCATCTTGTGTCCACGGCCCCCGCTTCACGAACTTTGACAAACGGGATGGTGCTCATGTACAACTGAATATGACAGTGTCTAACTATGTAACCCTGGATGGTCGTACTCCACTGTTACATGTCTCCGAGACCGTTATTGTCCCGACCAGGAAGTACATACGTGTAAGCGACCCGACCGCCGCGCGCAGCTATTACAGCAAAAGGCAGAAATACTGAATGGGTATCATTCAGTATCACGGACGGTAGTTACGGGACCTAGGTAAGCCAGCGTGCTTACAGTACCTTAGGGTAATGACTGACCATGGGATGTTCCTGTGTCTCAAGCCCACCCAGCAGACCCGGAATCCAACTCCGGTGTAGAGACTTGCACGACCCTGCCCCAGGCCACCGCTGATCGTCCTACACAAAGGAGCGTTGGACACGTATTTGAAGAGGCCATGTATACGTTCACGACGATTGTCAAGAAGCCCGCACGAACATCCCAATTCTGAGCGACAAGAGGGGGGCCCAGCATTCCGATTTACCTCACGCACTGCTGGGAGGGGATCATCATGATCTGCGATGACGTACACGCAGACCTCGACGATGGCGCCATCGAACTCGGTCTCAGGCGTGTGAAACCCTGGATTCCACCAAACGTAGTGTTCTATGTAACAAAATCGCAGAAGCTTTCTTCAACTTCTCCCTGTCTTATGGGACGGTTTTTCTGTATGGCGGGATCACGATCAAGAGATCTGGGGCAAGTGTCGCAATGCTGGATGAACGCGTCCTCAGGCTGAGAGACATGATTATGTCAAGTTGTTTACAGTGCGAGCAGGCTCCAGGCCCCGCTGTGAGCCCACACGGGGTCACAAATAGGTGTATCAAAGGACGTGGATTATGTATAAGTCGAGGCACAAGCCATGATCACCGTCACTGGAAAGATAAATTCTACTGGCCCGCGATACACTAGATGTTTCCGTATGACAACAGCCGAGTCTCGACGACATTCGCCAACCGACCTGCTTTGATGTACCAATACCTCATTGGAGATGGCAAATGCTACCGTCCGATGCCATCGCACCATTGATGAATCTCTGAGTAAATTTTAGTCCTTGTGTTAGATGTCTCCGAAGAGCCTGAGGTATGGGTTGTAAGGGAGTTGACTGCACGGGGGGCCTGACTACGTTATCATGATTGTAGCAAAGACGACAACGGCTCCGAAAGAAAGTCATCATGATCATCGACGATCATTCCTTAACCCCGAGGTTGTCACGGTGGCAATTTATCCGCAGCAAGTGGTGTTTGCCAGCCAGTTCTAGATGGGACGGCCAACCGTTGGGTCTGAAATAGGAATGCCGACGAAGTCGCAGAAACTGTAATACTGATCGACTTGCCTCATTTAGAAAGAGTGTGAGCACTTAGAACAAGGAGGTTCGGATCAATGTCTCGTGGGAGGATGTCAGGTACTTACTTCTACTTGTAGCTTGACTATTACAAGTAACTCGGAGCGCTACGGGCTGCCCGCGCGAAACCTTGTTACCCCCCGACGTCGGATTCGCGGGAGTCACACATCCTGCACCACAACGTGCAACTGTGATCACGCCATCCTGGAGGAATGCGCAGTAGAGGAATTCGCATGTACGTATGTCAGTGGGAATCAAATGGCAGGATCCGTGACCAACCTCACCTAGGAACAGGGTGTTGTTTGCACCGCTCGATGGCTATTTTACTGTGAGTTTTTGACTCAAACTTTTCAAAGGACCGAATCGAACGGCTGTCTGGGAGCCTGTGTGGGGCGTGTGTCATCTTCCTTCGGGTTTGTTTTGGTTCCAGAGCCCGGCTATAGTACTGGAGTACAGTGCACGCATGCGCTCACGGTGGTTAGACAAGAAGCTCGAACTCCCTAATCAGGTAGAGACTAGGGTGGTTCACGGGGGCGCTGCGCTCAGTACTGTGTAAGTTCCTTTGAACAGTCGCCACATCTCCGTCATAGCGACAGATATCGATGTTCTGAAGCGCTGCAGACAGCTTTGGATCACCACACAGAGCTCGGATGTCTACAAGGTGACCATATAGCTTACGGATTTTCATCCCATGTTTCAGATTCAAGGCTGCTGGCAAGGGACTTCAATGCGATCGTCACGGACCTTACTCTTTCGCCAATATCACACAATGCGCAGTCCACGGTTTGATCTACAGGTTCATGGCCTAGTCTAGAAGGTGCGATTCTTCCCTTGCAACATGACTCAAACATCCGGAGGCACACCGAGCTATCGTATATGGCCTACAACCTCCCTCTTCATACGAAAAGGTGACCCAATGATTATAATCCATTTGTCAGGTCTGGCTAACGTGGATTTCTGTCGTCGTTTCCCATTCCATAAGGGTCGAAGTCCATTCTTAAATATCATAAACAGGATGGACGTCGGGTCAATTATACATTCGTGCGCAGAAGAATAAAACGGAACAATGCGGATGAAAATGCGACTACAATTTCGATATTTTGATTTGGTTCACGCGGTGCCAAAGGTCAGTCGGTCGAGTGGAGACTACTTCATTTTTCTGCTGCGGTTTCGTTTGATGTTTGAAGTTGCAGATATTTTGTTATGTGTATTCCGACTTGTCTTGCTGCTTGGAACGTATAAAGGGCAGAATGCTGCAAGCAAAATATCAGGGCATTCAGTCGCAAAGTCTTCTGTCCTCCAATTCTCATACAGCTTTCCACACTTCGTTCATCATGCGTTTTTCCAAGTCGCTCATCGCGTTCGTCTTCCTCGGCATCGCCGCAGCAGCGGCCGTCCCAGACGTGGCCGTCATCGACGCTGCGGTAGTCGACGACAAGGGTCATCATCGTCATCACCATCACCCCGCTCGCGACACTGTCGAGGAAGCGCGCAAGGGACACCACCACAAGGAGCACCATCACCCTCCTCGCGACACTGTGGAGGAAGCGCGCAAGGGACACCACCACAAGGAGCACCATCACCCTCCTCGCGACACCGTGGAGGAGGTGCGCAAGGGACACCATCACAAGGAGCATCATCACCCTCCTCGCGACACCGTGGAGGAGGCGCGCAAGGGACACCACCACAAGGAGCACCATCACCCTCCTCGTGACACTGTGGAGGAGGCGCGCAAGGGACACCACCACAAAGAGCATCATCACCCTCCTCGCGACACTGTGGAGGAGGCGCGCAAGGGACATCACCACAAGGAGCATCATCACCCTCCCCGTGACACTGTGGAGGAACTCAAGGGACACCACAAGGGACACCACCACAAGGGGCACCCGGGTGGTACCACAGACGCCTAAAGCCCTCTGAACAGTGAGCATTCTCTTCTAAAACATAATGGCTCGCAACTAATCCCTTCCTCTGGATTCAGTTAACCGAGCCTCTCCAGGCTCTCACAATTTCATGAGCTTCGTTTTGAGATATGTGCTGGAATGATGAGTTGCTGGGCAGCGAGTGTGATATTCTTTGTAACAGTTCACCGGTTAGATATTCTGTACTTTGACGCACAATTGATTTGTGTGCTCGCATTGAGCTCATCGTTTTCCAAAACTGATAACCGTGCCTATCACACGCATCAGTCGTATCATTTCCGATAGCCGAGTATCATGCAAATGACAACCTCCTCGCTGCGTGTCATCACGGTGAGAATATCAGTTTATATTGAAACTTTGCGCTAAATTCGGATGTGACATTCAGACCGAACAAGAATGATTCAGTTGTGGCGAAGAGGAAGATCAAGATAATCCATTCTGGGGTTCGTTGCAAAACGTTTGAAACCCCCTTGTATCATGTTTCCACTGCAGGGAACATTCGCGACTACAGGAGCCAGGTATCCGGAGAAACGATTCCAGTTTATCGTGCGAGGGCAACTGCTCTCGGGGTCGTGGAAATAAAAATGAAAGAGGATTTCTTGAAGTGACTGCCTTGTATTTCGTTCAGCCTGGATTGGTACTAACCCGTAAACCGAGAGCGTCATATGACCTAGGGTCACCACCACTGTTCCCAGATGCCATGAAGCTCCCCGACTCCCACGGTAGTGGGGGAGTTGGCATGATGATCACGTGACCATTGAATGGTTTCGATCTCAACTGAGGAATGCTCCCACAAAGCTCGGACTTGCCAAGCATGTCGCCCACGCTGAAGAGTTCCCCTCAATCTCACCGGTGACAAGACTCCCATCTTCATGGTTCACCCTGGTGTTGGTGAAGTTCTGACCTTGCCAAGCACTCCCAAAATGAGCGGCCGCTCCGTGCGCGGGGTTTCGAACCTGGTCACCCGTCCTTCGGCTCCATGGACGAGATGGTTTCATCTTACGCTGTTGCCATCAAGCGGATGCACCCTCACGGACCTTCCACCATCACTAATTACTCGTATGCTGGTGTCGTCGCTTTCGAGGTTGCCAAATGCCTGGAGGCCATATAATGTCAAGTTCCCTGGTCTCGTTATCAACTTATCATTCCTCCTTACGTCGCAGACCGGATGCACGAGATCGACTGGACGGGCGGTGTGCTTGACCCTCATACTTCCCTGGCCTTGTGAGCAAGCAAGACGCCAACGACCTCTCATCAGCATTGAGGCCCCTCATGCGCAAGGAACAGCCTGACGTTGTCTGGATGTTGTCTCCTCCCGAACGTCTCCTTGAGCTTTACACCCGAGAAGCCCGACCACTGGGTTGACATTGCCAGCTCACTGATCGAGTGTTGTAAGACCGTACTGACATGCTTGATTATTCCAGCGTCGCTCGATGTCTGCTACGCAATACCCCTCCGTGGTAGCAAAGAGGACTAGTTGAACAAGCAGCTCAGGCCTTGGGCAGGTTTTAGCCGTGGCGAGCCCATGTACACCGACGTCCCTGGTTTCCAAAAGATCTTCCGCAACCGTCTCGAGGCACGTGGGCTATAATATCTGTCTGCAATATAACCTACCAGTGGAAGAGCATGAAGGATATTTTAAAAGAACAATTGGTTTGCTCCTATCATCTTTGCACGCACCATAATGCTTCCTTTTTTTTTCCACTTACAGCAGTTTTCATTATTCTGTGGAAGGTTGATTTCGATTTCGATGTTCACTTAGTAGCAGAACAGGGACCCCGAGAGGTCTTCTCAGAGGCTTGAGTGAGCATGTGTGATGTGTTTTATGCCTGCCACATCCTACTTGTCCATCAGAGAAGGCCCATTCAAGTTCATTTGCAGTAGTTCTCACTGTCTACATTTTAAAAAACATAAGAGTCCAAGATGAAGGAGCTTGTCTTGTCTCTTGTATCGATGAAAGCAACTATATTGAATTTTTACACAGTATTCATTGAGGATTTGAGGTAGATACAGTATGGTGGTGTTGAACAATGCCAAAATGAATCAGAAATCATTGTCTGCTGTGGTGGGGTGGCGCTGACGTCTAGTGGCACAGGGGTAGGTGTACGGATTGTGCACTACAATGTCAGACTTGCTGCTGCTTGCATAGCAACCAAGGACTTGGACCTGGCTGCTATGATAGACAAGTGACTTTTTGACACCAGGGGCGGCGCGGGTATGCTTGGCTGTATGTCCATTGTGAAAAAGAACAGGAATTTTCAAGTTTGCTTTTTGTTTGTTGGACAGAGCGACGTGCGTCAACGTGTGGCATGGTGTGGAAGGTAGCTAGAAAGTCGACAGTACAGGTCCCTTACAGGTACTCTTGGGGTCCTTTCTCGGCTACTAAGTGAACATTGAAATCGAAATCAGCTTTCCACAGAATAATGAAAACCGCTGTAACTATAGTGGTACTCATTTAGGCTATTTTGAGGCTATGCCTGAGCTATTTTGGGGCTATGCTGAGCATCTAGAAGTGCCTCTGAACTTTGTGCTGAGTTTAAACTCTGGCCATGCCGAGCTTGTGCTGAATACTGGGCTGACCTCCATGGTCATGTGAATCACTCGCAGCGTCATAGTGACCAAGTTCGGTGAACTTTGCGATTAAGAAGGAATA
>JBBPNN010000340.1:0-29027 GCA_038090935.1 Hortiboletus campestris
CCAGGAGGAACCCAGAAACCGATCGAGTAGTCGGATTCCTTGTCCCACAGCTCATTCTCGTAGTTGTTCTCGAGAGCAGTCGCACGAGGATCATATTTGCCTGCGTCCTTATCGAGCCCTCCACGTTAGCATCAATCCAACCACAAAGTACGAGCCCAACGTACACGCGTGATTGTCTTCTTTCCAGACTCCCCGAGCACGACACACATCGCACCCCACGAGAAGTCACCCATGCGCCAGAAGGAATAGATCGGAAGCATGAACGAAAAGATGGGAATGGTGAGAATGTAAAGCACCATCCATCCGATCATGTCTCACTTGCGGCGAAGGATGAACACGAGAGCTTGAAGACCATACATGGTACCAATTATGAGTACTTCCCTCGCGGACGGAACAATCAAGTAAACGATCTACATGACAAGACACATAAGCAATGCATAATAGACCGACACAACACTCACATAAGCCACGGTGATGGGCTGAATCAACATCAACACCAAATCCATCAAGACGATAAATCTCATCGGGAAACAGCAGAAACCACAAAGGTGATCCAAGAACATCGATTCTCCCAAGTTGTGGACCGTTGAGTTGATCCAACGACATTTTTGCGAAAGCAGCATCTTCCAGTCATCCGGCGCGACCTGAAATGCGTGGACATCCCTGACGGGTTGCGTCTTGTGCATCGGGAAGTGTTTCAGTAGGAGCGCCGTAAAGTAACGACCCTCTCCGAGGTGCAGCAGGTTCTTCATATGCAATGCGATTCTGAGAGTAATCAGAGGCTTGTGTAGTTGGCAGTGCGGAGACGAAAAAGCGTGAAACAACCGGGCGAACAATGTGGTGCGAGATGAAGTACTCGTAGATCTGCATTATTGTGATGATGAACTGCTTGGAAGTGGAAAGCGTCGTCTCACCACAGACACCGAGCACCTTCTTGTCATGAACCACGCTGCAAAAGACGACGAACATGAATTACTATAGAGGAGATATGGAGCGACATACGCAGGGATCAACCGGTTCAAAGGGAACGGATCCACCGTAGTATCACCATCGATCGTGAACAGATACTCGTAAAACGTCAGGTTGACACGGATCAAGTTCTTGATCTTGTGATACATCTCCAACTCCAGCAGGTTCATAGGCGAATTGAAGTGGACCTGTCCGGCATATCGTATATGAGCCACTGCATGACTCGCTCCCACAAGCACAAACATACCCTATTCAAGAAGTGCATAATGTCCATCTGCGAGTCTTGTTTTCCTCGGTCACCATCCACTCCAAGGATATCCAGCGCGATACGGGGAGGAGGTCGGTTATTGCCAGAACCAACCATGTTACCATCACAGACGACAAGAATCAATTTACGCGTCGTACTTGAGTTTGGCGAGTGAGTCGATGGTACGACGCAACGAAGTCTCCTTCCGCGTAACAAGGGACCTGGCAAATCACGAACTTGTCGTGATCCTCTGGTGCACGGGGCAAGCCAAAGTTGACCGAGGCGATAAACGCGAACGTAATGATGCTGACCATCATGGCCGACAACACAAGAATGTATTGCGAGAATAAACAGTGGGCGAATTTTGGTTGTTCACCATCCCGATGAGGAATAGGTTTCGGAGGCATATCTGCGTGGCGAGCATCCCAGAATCAATGTTGAGGGAAACATGCACATAAGTTTGACATTTGCTCGTAGCCGTAAAAGGGATCCTGCCTACTCAAAGTGGACTGTGTTGACAGAGGTTCGACCGAGGTTACCGACGGAGGAATAAGTCACGGAAACATTGACTCGGAAGTGATTGACGGTGAACATGGGATCCCGAGCAATTAATTTCCAGTAGTGTCTTTCAAGTCATGGCAAGGCGGCGACTTTCTGGCTTTCCTGCCGGTTTCACCACTACAATGAATGAAACATTCGTAAACGATTCTTGAAGTAAAAAAAATGGGACCACCATTAAATGAATGGGGTATTCGAATCCAATGTGCGGTCAGAGAGATGTCTGAGCCGACGATGCGGGGAGTAATTTGTAGCGTTTGAGCGGTGCTGGTTTTGCGAAAACAACCCACTTCAGAAGCGATGCTCGGCCTGGCACGCCTGAAGAAAGTTGCTTGGTGATAATACAACTTTGGCAAGGCGAAAAAGGGAGTGGTCGTGCGAGTACGAAGTTGACGACAAAGGATCACATGACTCGAGAGCAAAACTGAAACCAAATGATTGACACGTGTCAGGGATACACGATGGACAGTATGCATCAAGTGCACAATAGGAAGGTACTACTAATGAGGGGATATCGTCGAGATGAGGATGAGTGGAACGCAAATGAACGTATCGACAACAGTGATTAGAGAACGAGCACTACAAATGACTAGAGCCAAACCAGTTCTTGGTGGAGAGCGTGCTGCCAATCAGAAATACCATGACCGTCCGATGCTCGAATGCTGGAAGTCTTATCAGATGCAGGGTACATCTCCAGGTCCGATTGAAGTGCCTGTGTGAAGTACCTGTAAAAGACACAATTAGGAGTAGTTGAGCATCTGTACAGCGACTTACATTTCCCACATCTTTTTATGAACCTCCGATGGCTTTCCTTCGAGTTCTGCACGCATCTCATCCAACAATGCATCAATGAACTCCCAGAATTGATTGTCAGTCCAGGATCGCTCCTTCTCGCCATTCTTGCCCATAGCCTCATTGTTGCGGTTGCCATCAAAGAAACCATCGTCATCTTGTTCGGGCTCTGGTTCTTCCACTGAAGAATCCGACAAAGCCATTTTCTTCAGTGACTCGGCAACTAGTTTGTTGAATAGCTTCATGTTCTGGTGCTTCACGAAGGTCAGCAAGGACATAAATAACACCTTTTGTGCTTACCAAAAACGCGAAGCGGGCCCATTGCCCGGTCATTACATCAATAAAGTCCTTCTGAGCAAGGGATTTCGCGAGCTGTGAGATGTGCTGATGTTTGAAGATGCTACCTGCGATCTATATAACCGGCGTGATTAGGTTTGAGTCAGTCCTTGAATCTCCGAGTCAATACCTTGGATTTCATTTGGGACCGTTGTTTCGTGAGGACATCTTTGATTTGGCTGTCGATGTAATCGGATAGTTCTGGGTCCTCCAGAGCTCTGGCAGGGATCTTGAAGACGCCAGGATTTCTCTTGATAAAGCCCTGGTGTGAAAAATGGAACGGCGTCAGTAACATTTCTATTGACATCGACCTCTCGAGCACATACCCACAGGTGTTCCAAGAGCCCATCGAGATATTTCGACAGGTTGGGTGATAAAAGGCACATCCGTAGTCGATCTTTGAGTATTTCCTATGTGCGATGGATCAAACATCGGAGAATCCGAATAGTAACTGACATACTTTAAATTGCGGCGATCGAATGAAGGTCTGGGTGTCGTCTTTGACCCTTTCACGCTCCAACGCCAAAAGTGTTCCATGCAGCGTGATGAGCATTTGAGGCAGGTCGAGCTGTGTGCAGTAATAGTGTACATTGTCGTTTACAGGCTCAAACGAATAAAAGGCACCACTAACCTCGGCGAATTGGTCCAGTGCACTGTCGTCAAGCTGATTCTCCCGGCAGGTGTCAAGAGCATGGAGCTTCCTCTTCTTCAACTGGCGCTCAGCTTCGAGGTCATCAGAGGAAATTGAACGCTCCCGTCGCCGAGGTTGAGCAAGAGGAAACCCAGGAGAGGTTGGAGGAGAGGTTGAGCTCCTTGGAAAATAGAGACTCTGTGAGCGAGCGGGGGACGGGGGACGTGGTGACCCTTGCTGCCTGTTGTGTTGAGCATGCTCGAGTCGAAATCGTGCAAGAAGACTCATTAACAAGCGAAAGGCTGGAAGGGCGAGGAAGAAGACTTACGGCTGGTGCTGTTAAAAGGACCATTGTTTTCGAGGATTTGTCGAACGCACACAACGGGGATTAAGTGTACTGATTGCATAAACGAACGACACGAATCAATTGTGCATACAAGAAGCTCTATGATACTGCGATAGTACGTGCTAGAATAGCCGGACAGCACGCTTGGCTTGAGGGACGATGGACCAGCCTCATGCTACCGTGACACGGCTTGGGGCGAACTCCGGGCCCCATATGATATGGAGGGTCCGCTTTGTGGGGCGTTGCTGTACATGATAGGGGGTCCATGCGGCTGGTGATTAAAATTTGAATGTGATGGCATATATGCCGCTTGACCGCTTGCTAAAGAGAATGAAGAAGAGGGGGGAATGTGTGAGTTAGAACCATTGGGATGTTGAAGCGGTGCTTCGGCTTTTCCCTTGCCTTTTCCTCGTGCTCTTTTTGGAGGATCGAAGGTGGGGTGCTCAGCGGGCAATGTTCCGACGTCACATTTAGCTTTACCGTCAGCCGGCTCATCCGCTCCCTTCTTTGACCTAAGTAGGCGTGCAGCATGTAAACGTACTGACATGTGATCTGAAGTAACGGGCGCATAAATCTGGTCATAAATTCCGCGTGGAACGGCAGCCCTAATCCAGGAATAATTGTGGAGCGATGAGGTGTTAACGATATACGAGTTGGTAGGCGCGTGATTGATGACGTCCTTGGTCTGGGATGTGATTAAGCGTTCTTGCTTCTTAGGCACAGCCGTGGTGGAATCGCAGTGGGAATTAACGCAGTCGTGCTGCACGTTGACTACACAGATAACGTCCTAATGTGTGACAGGTAATTTCAACACAAATCAGGATTCGGCTGGGAAACGGCTTACAAGAGGGGGAACAACGACGTTTTGTTCCTGCGCTGGGTATTTGATGCACGGGACTCGTAGCTGAGTATGTAACTCTGGAAGGAATTCCCAGACGGTGACGACGACATGGGAGGTAAGACGCTGCTTGAACGGAACTAAAATCTCCTTGACTGTTCCGATATGGTATTGTCCGCCATACTTCACCACGACATGACTCCCCACCTTGGGTTTGTCTCCCTGTGCCGCCATAAACAACGTGGCCTTGTAGAACCTGTTTTCCCGCCCAACGACGGGTATGGTTGATCTGGGACATCTGGCAGCATCCGTTTCGTTCCAATTGATCGGGTGCACGATCTCCGTGTTCCCATTCCTGCGTGTTGGAATGTGCACCTTACCTTCGGAGGAGGGTAAGCGACCCCCTAAGAACCTAAATGATTGGGAAAATGAAACTAACCAACTTCTGGAGGCGCCAAGCTGGGAAAACCAAGTAAGCGACGTTGGTGAGGGTGTTCGTCGAAATATTTGATAATGTTTGGTCCGGCTTTGACCCACTTTCCCATAATAGAATCATACCAAAATCCTCCAGTGACGACGTGTTTGACATTGTCTTGCTCAGCGAAGAGCTGACATACATCGCGACTTGGGGCTTGACGGTTACTGTAGATAGATGCGAGACGGAAGACATGGTTGAAGGACTCGTAACGTTCAGTCGAAAACAGAATAGTGGGACCAAATCGTCGAATGAACATTGGAAGATGGATGAGAAAATGAAACTTAGCCTTCATGACCAAGATACTCGGCGCACATTGTGCGCTGATGGTAAGGAAATCGTCGATGACACGTGAGAGGTTGGCCTGATAGGTCATAAGTCGATAGTTCATGAGAGTACTTGGAGGGAAGGACTGACAAGATATGATTCCGTATCATCAATTGACGTATGCCAAAGAAGGACTATGAGCTTCCCAATGACTAACCAACCTTGAAGAACTTTCTCTGGGACAAGGTCATAGATCAAGTATGGCATAACTTGGGCAAGGCTCTTGAAGTGTTTCCCGACGAGACTGCCCTTATACCTCACAATGTAGTCAGCGTTGAGAGTCCGAGAGTTGAGGCCTTCTTTGTTAACCGATTCCAATCGCATCTGAAATATTTTAAGAGAGTGGTCTTTTTCGAGGATGTGAACGGTTTGTCCCCAAAAATACTTGACGACACCTAAAAGTATCGTATGGAGGATTTCTGTTGGGGTGTCCTTGTGGATGTCCAATCCGTGCATCCCAAGCAATGGGTTGATACGGTCGTCAAGGGCCTGATCCCCGAGGAGTGCATCCAGTTCACCGTTTAGACGTGCGGTAACTTCGGTCTCCGACATTGTAGGTCTTCCAGCTGTTCGCTTCCATAGGACCTTGCCAAGAGCCAGTAGCCGGTCCACGATTGCCGCAGATGCACTATCTCAAATGCCGGTTTGGCTGACAGCATTCCGGACCTTTTCTGTACCACCAGAGAGCTTGGAAAGCTCGATCTGATGTTTGATTTGAGAGCGGGTGTCTGCAGGCGTATGCAACTCGCCAGACTGAGAAAAGGTGGTTAGACCATGACAAGCAAACGAAGTCGCGAATACCTGAAAGATAGAGAGGTATCCTTTATCGGTTTTCTTCTCTGCATTCGTACCTCCGACTTTGCAAGTGCGGCAAAAATAGTTACACCTCAACCCCCCGTGGCTGCACTCCTCGGCTTGCATCGGGTTGTCGCTTGCAACAATAAAGTTGTACGGAATGAGCGCAACCTCTTCTTGGTGCTTGACATCGAACGCTATAATGGGGTTATCTGCGGCTTTTCTGGCAGAGAATTCATAATGGAAATTGCGTATGATTCAGTGACGAACGTACTGGATCGAGTCTCTCACGCCCTGCATCAGCTCCATTGGAGTAGCGTGAGGTGAACTTGATATAAAACGAATAGAAAACTCTTGCTCGAGCATCTGTCGTGGCAGTAAACCGTTCGACACATAAACCACGTGATGCTTATTCCACTGCTTCGAGATATTCCCTGAAACGTCATCCATGAAGACGATCAGCGGCACAGTGTAGACCATCCGTCCGCCTGATTTCTCCCGAAGCGGATTTGGCATAAGATTCGAGAATGCGAGGGAGGAAGCTGCAGAATTGAAGCTTTAGATACAGTACTCACCCTAGTGAAATGATATGACGAACCTGTGATCTGGATTCCCAATGCTCCAGCACGACGCTGAAGGTCTTCAAATGTGTTGAAAAATGTTGAAACCGGGACAATAGTCATGTCGAGATCAACCGCAAATCCCTCCTGTGACAAGCAAGAATGAACGACCAACGGATTTCGGCAGGACTCGGGACAAACCGCAGTCTCTGAAACTTTGTGGCCCAGCGCAAGAATAGTTGGCTCCACGGATTCTCCTTCCGGTAACATTCTTGCCTGGAAAAACTTTTTGGGTACGAAGTACCGGCCAGTCGATTGCTGGAGTAATTCATTGACGAAATAGACGGCACGATCAACGCGGACACACAGGGGTGCAAGGCCTTCCGGAAGATCGTCAAGCATCTTACTTCCATGGTGCAATTGTGACATGTGGCCTTGTCCATCCTCGGGGTATTCTTGCATTGCAAATCGAGTAAGTGGGTTTGCAAAATCCTGCACCCACCGTGCACCAATAGCTCCATGTAAGTGTAGTTCTTCGGATTAACTAAAATTTTACTTACCTTAGCGATCGCCTTGCTGATAGCATTTAGGTAGAACACAGTACCCGAAGCCGCTGTCACCTTCTCTGTCGGTGTTCCAAGGAGCTCCATGAAGCGTTCTTGTGTTTTTTTCATAGCATACATTGACGGCACCTCGGGTGCTCCAAGATCCTTCGCCCATGTCAGGACCGCCGCTTTCTGTGCTTGCGAGAACCTGAGGCAGGGAGAACTAAAGAGAATGTGAGTCAAGAATTCCTATACATCCGTCAGCAAGAGTCCACCGTGATAACCTATCCAAACCTACCGGCATTGATTTCCAAGGATATAATGGATCGTTAGCAGAAACATGGGCAGCCGCCTTGGACTTAGTAGATCGAGAGGTCCTGTTAGAAAGAGCTATCCGCCATCCAGTATTAAAAGAAGAAATATATCAGGAAAACGCTGAATCCTGACCATCAACATCGATGCCGTGGTTTTCGAAATCGGGAGGAACAAGATCTAGTTCATCAATGTCTTCAACCTCTAGTTCATCGTCGAGTGGAGGTAGTACTGTGGAAAGGATAGATTCGCCGCTCTCAATCCTTCATTGTATGTCGTCGAAGTAGTCGTCGATCTGTATGGTGTGTTCCGCTTGGAATTCGTCCCAGAGTTGACTCGACAGCACTTCAGAATCGCCACTATCGATGTTACATGGAGGCGGCATTGAGACAGTGCTTGATGGAGTCGCATCGGGGTGGGTCATCTCCAAGTCCAGTAAGCCCAGAGGCTGGGATGGTGTCGGGTAAGAAAGTTTCACAGAACCAAGCCTCAAAGGTATACGCTGCCCTTTCTCCTTAGCTGCTCTCTGAAGATTCTTCTGATGCTTCTTGGATTGGATGTGGTCTGCTACATGACAGCGACGTATAGATTTCTTGACGTTGCGACTCGGGCATACCTTGCATATGACATGTCGCGGGTCATTGGCAACTTCGATGAACACTATGATAGAGGCGGTTAGGCCTAAAAAATGCTGGTTCTGACTTCCCTTACCATTTGTATCAAGAGAGGCTGGTATGGAAGACCTGGCCATGAACGTAGGGCTGTTGACTGTATTGTAGCGGCGCGCAGTTCACCAAGTCCCAAGGAGTGATAACTATCTTCATGTGAAAATATATCCATTGCGGAACGGAACTGATCAACACGATAACACGACAACCCACATATGCATGGGGCAGTATATACAGACAAGACATGATGAATTTCTTTTATGAATATACCAAAAAATGTGGGGTCCGACACTCGCCCCGTTTAGTCACTTAAGTCCTGTATCCGTATGGTGGACGTCGATCACCGAGCTCTTTTTACGGTCGGCGGTGCGTCCGAGGGTTTGTTTTCATTGTGCGTCCCTCTCCTTGACTGCTCCCTACTCGGCTGTTCTTCCCGCTATCATGTTCGCAACGTCCATCGTCGACGTCGAAGGCCCAGAAACACGAACGTTATAGATCTCCGAGTACAATGACGAGAGGGGTGTATAATGCGACCTTGAGAACACACACATCAGTCCTCGAGGCCTAAACACAGACGAACGACGGCACGGAACAGCACCAACACGACCTACCACGGCTGCATCCAATCCGAAAAGTACTCATTGTAAGCTATCGACTTGATCACAGCGTTATCCGATGGGCCATCAACGCCACGAATCGTCCAGAGTAGGACATCCTGTCCAGATTGCCGGTGTAGCTGCCGACAGAGGAGACAAACGCCACGTCCATAATGTCTTCGTTGACATCTTTGGCCGGGGCAGTGGTCGAGATGGTGTCAGGCCGCAAAGGCGGGGCATGCACGATCGTCTAAATGTCCGGGTCGTCTGAGGTGGGCTCTGGGTCGTGGGTGCGTCGGGAGGAGAATGTGCCCGGTCATTGACTGCCAGAACAACCTGTTCTCGCGACAGGCGGGCGGTTTCCTTTTTTGGGTGTGAGTAATGCACGCTGCGAGGGTTCAAATGCTTACCGGTGCCGTCAGAGGTCTGCAACCACCACCCCAAGTGGTAGGTGGAGATCATGATGCGGGGGAGGATGGCCAACCATGGTTGTTTTCACGATGAAGTCCCACCCGACGTGAGCCACATGCGCCCGGGCACACCGTGGGAAGAGTACAAGCGTCACCCAGCGTTGGGTGTTCCGTACTGCACATGCCGACGCTTGAGGTGGGTGAGTCGTTGATGCGTGCTGCTGGCCGATAGGAGGACTTGCTCTTCTTAGCGTCGCAGGCATCGTCGGTGGAGGCAGTATTCGCCTGAGAGAGGGAGAGAGGACACCAACTCGAAAACTCTCATGTCATGTGACATTACAAGCGTGGCCTTGGGATTTTGCAGCATGTTTCCAACGAACCACCACGCCTACTACAACAATGTCAACCACTGTTGATGTCAAGCCTTCTCTCGGAGAGAATGGGTATACTCTCAATACGCTTGAGCTGTCAGTTGGTTTTCACGGTGCTCTTTACTTCAAGGATGCCCCCGAGCACGTCGTAAGTTTCCTGCTTGAGGTCTTGCATAACCATTTGATTAACCATTCGACACTCTTGCTTAGCCTGTGCAAGTCTCCATTCGCCTCTCTGATGAATGAACCACATTACTTCCTATTGTCCGTGATGTGTCCAAGGAAAAGCTCGCCGCGAAGAAACCATTGACGCCAGTGAGTTCCCCGCCACCGGTCGTCATGCAAGCACTTATTATTGGCAGGCCATGTTCCCTTTCCTCCCACTCCCGTCTTGTTTTCAGCCCACTGATGCATGTCAGTGGCACCAGTTAGCATTAGAAATCGAGCGCTGCTTGGTTGCAGATCCCCTCCTCGACTCCAAGCACCCCGAGTGCTACCGTTTGATGCGGGAGCTCTTCTGGATGGCGTTTATTGCTGCTAATCCCGAATTTCCTCAGGGCATGTGGCCTCGTTGGAATGCGCTGATTCCAATGGAGGGAGACTTTATATCCCGTTGGATGTTGAAAGGCGAGGACGCCGAGCTGCCTACACCTCTTCATGTTGTCATCTGGGAGCAGTTCCAAAGCATCGTTTCTGCCGCACTGTTGATACCTTCTACTCAGTGATTCCGTCGTGTCATATTGTATATCCCATGCACCATCCCGAATATGATCCCTCGTATGTGCACATCATAGCCCCACAGAAACTCTAGAAAGGACGCAGTCCGTGGCATCGCTCCACACAATCACTCGGCAGTCAGACCTCTCAGGTCATGAATACCTTCTCCACCATTTCATGAATTTCTTCCCAGTATTAGTACACCCCCTGGGCAAATTCACAAGCGTAGTAGCTAATATATCAAACTTCATGATGACCCCGAGGAATTTCTCTCGGACCTCGAACTCTTGCCGCCACTGTTTCTCCTCTGCGATGACGCAAAGAGCCCGTGGTGCACGCCATGGGACATGTTTGGGCAGGACCCGACTACCGCCTTACCTGTCGAGCAGTATTCCGCCAAATGATTGGAATTTGGAACACGCATAAGCCTCAGACGGAAATCTATTCGCCCCGGTGTTGATACATTCCATCTCATACCGCTAGTTATGGTCGTCACCTCCCGTCTGCTTCTCCAACAATATACTTGATATGTTCCACAGTACCATATTCCCAGTGGAATTGGAGTCACTCGGCGCTGGCGCTGGTCAGGCAAAGAGATGCTCCTTATCGTCCGAGACAGTTAGGCATAAAATCAGCGGATGATTGGTTGGGATGTCATTGGCTTACTCGACGTTTGTCCATCTTGACTGCCGGAAAGGGTTGGATCAGGATTTATAGATGCCAGAATGGATGCCATCTCTCGCACAGTGTCGATTGCTTCCTGTGTAACAGGACCACTCATGTCTAGCGCCAGACCCCAAACCCGTTCGTCCTTGGAGACAGATTTGCCTACACTTGCTGCTCGAGGAAGTTCATAATTCATCGTAAGGGACACATACTTCTGACGGGAGCGAGATCTGTTGCGCGAGTTGACAAAAGGGTTCTCTTCATCTTGTCGGATCTTGTCTATTGTCATCATCAGCTTCTTCCACCTCTTTATTACAAGTAGTACTACCGCGGTCGAATCCCAGAGCTGACGGGCATCGCTAACGATTGTTCGTCTCGAGCGTTTTACTGGTTTCGATTGAAAGAGCTTGATTAACCAATTACGCCTCTCGAGTGATTGGAGTTCGGAGTGCTGCCGCATCAAGCTGAAGCCAAAAAATTACCACCTGAAACGAGCCTTGCAATTTACTCACTCGTCAACCTGGGCTTTTGTTTCTCGGAGAAGATCAGGATGATGCTCGTCCAAAATTTTGGACATACTACGAATTTTGATCATTTCGTCCAACGTCGCTCGAAGATATAAACGACCTGCAAGCAAGGGATCCTTGGCAGTGACCATCGCAAGCGGGATCGTCGGATCATAATTTCCAACTGATCCAAAGTCTGATGCGAGGAGCACCGTCTGAGGATCGTCGGTTGACATGATCAAGGGGGGTTCATTACCTTCACCAGGGGCATCCTGGTTCACTCTAAAGGGGGCCCCGTTCAAGTTGGCCAATCCTTCTTACGACTCAAATATAACTCCGCGACGAATATCTGTCCACGAGGTCCAATGGATTCATGTTTGTTCATATTTGTGTATAAACACATTCAATCGTTATGCCCTCCAGTTCGAAAAAGCAAGCAGTCAAGGAGGCTGAGGCCAGGGGAGAGGAAGCGCTACTCGCTCAACTTAGGCACGCAGCTTTCGGCGACACACTGACGAGCAAAGACGGTGGCCAGCTCTCTGAGCCGGAGTTGTGGTGGTCTAAACATTACAGTTGGTTGAAGGATAGTGGATATATACTTCGACCCCGCTATGCCCCGGATTGGACGCCTTCTTGGCAAGGAACAAAGAAGAGTTGGCTGATGTGTGAAGATGGTCGTGTAGCGAAGGTATGGATTAAAATGTTGGGCCTTTGTCTCGATATGTCACTCATCCATTAGAAATTGTAGCATGCTACCAGGATCCTCGATGGCACGCGCGCTTCGGATGGTGCCTTTGTTACGCTCAAGCTAGTCAACAGAAGAGACCACCCTCACGAGATTGATATCGCACGATACTTTTCCTCCAAAACGCTGGCCAAGAGTGTTAACCACTGTGTTCCGGTTTACAATGTGTTGCCCGTTCCTGATGAGGAGGATACGGCGATTATCGTCATGCCTCTGCTTCGAGACTACACATATCCTCCCTTTGGTACTTTTGGAGAGGCGGTGGAATGTATTAGGCAATTATTTGAAGTATGCCTTCGTACGTTTAAATTGCCCAGTTGTTGACCTTTGCTAGGGTCTCCATTTTATGCACGAGCACCGTGTCGCTCACCGGTTAGTACTATCACTAGCACTTTGGAGTTTGTCTGTCGATTTGGTTTCCCCCAGTGATTGTTCATCCAGCAATATCATGATGGATCCGAGTAGGCTCTACATTGATGCATTTCATCCTGCTAGTCCTTTGACGAAGCGAGATTTCTCGGGGTATGCACGCTACAAGACTCGGACTGAACGACCTCCAAAATATTTCCTGATCGATTTTGGCCTGTCGCGTCGCTATGATGATTCAATTGTCAAACCCATGGAAGTCCCAATCTGGGGAGGCGACAAGGAAGTCCCAGAATTTCAGAATTCCAATGCTCCTTGCGATCCTTTCGCTACCGACGTCTTCTACATCGGTAATACCATCAAGAAGCAATTTGTTGAGGTATGTCATGTCACAACACGTCGTATACCCTTGGCTTAAGTGAATCCAGTCGAAGCTCAGATTTGACTTCATGCGACCTCTGATAGCTGACATGGTTCAAAAAGACCCTTCAAAGCGTCCCACCATGGGCGAGGTTGTCCTGCGATTTGATGCTCTCAGAGGTGGCCTCAACAACTGGAAGTTGCGCTCCCGCATAGTCGACAAAGGAGAGAGTGCATGTCATAGCATTACTCATGGTACCTCTCATTGGATGCGACAAATCGGATTCATCACACGTGGCATCCCTGCTATACCCACGTCCCCATGAAGTTGGCGTCATTTGTTTTACTACCTATGGCATGTTGGTTTGTCTGCTTGGTAAGTGGCATAATTTCAGACTCGACCAAGGTGTATTGTGCATGAACGCGAGCGCCGGTGAAGGGTAATGGGGGGTTGGCAGGCTGGATACGGATGCGCGTACTCAGAGAGCGCTTCTGCGTGCTCGTTCAATCAACCGCTCTTTTTTTTTCGTCCACCTACCCAGTTGAAATCGGCTGACACATTATTGTAGGCTTCCTCCCTGCCTCCAACGCCATCAGTTCAGCCCCGGCCAGATTCATCAAACCCCCACGCGATTCATCTCGAATTATTCAATTTTCTTCATAGATCCATTTCGTATCACACGAGAGCGCCTAGATGACCTCAAGCAAGGCAATGCACGATGAGCCGATGGATAGTTCCTGGCATGATGGGTGAGATAACATCGAGTTGGGTTGTTGGAGAGGTTGGGCAAGATGAATGTTGTCGGAAGCGGAGTGGAGTATATTAGTGGCATGAGGACTGGCCCCTCCAATATATTTCCATCGCAATTCAACACATACCATCCTTCATGCCCTGACCGGTCTGATTGATTAAATCTCTGTAATCGGTGCATTTACTATCGACTCTCATCACGTCAGGAGGACCATCACTGCAATTGTTATCGATACAAGTCCTTCAAAGCTTCATCCCCCAACTGACCCGATTGTCGATGGGACATGCAAACAACATTCAGCAGACCCCCTCCTGATACTTGATGGACATATTCAGCGACCACAGTGCAGTGTATTGTCACAGCTGTCTGCTTGACGTCGGAACGCGAGCTCCTCAGATTTGTCAGCAGGGTCTCCACTGGAGCATTTGCGAGTGTCCAGCTGGCATCCACAGCAGTATATTACACAGGTGTTCCCTTCTTGACCTACTGCGAACAGTGTAAGAATAGTTTCTCATTTATCAGCCTGGCCTCCGCTGGAGCATTTTCAGGTAACTGGCTTGTATTCAGGGCAGCATATCACACAATCGCTCACTCCTCGACATACTGCAAGTAGTGTAAGAACGGTTTTAGGCATATTACCCTGACGTGTATGGAGAGTCTGACACGTGTTACTTTCACATTTTCCGTCAATCGTCAGTTTTCCGAAAGCCTAACTTGGGTGTGTACGGTGAGCGCGATCCCAGCCGTCTCGGCAGCGTGGCGCGGTTTCTCATGTTGTCGTGTACAGGAAAAGGGGATTTCTTCAAGCTCCACAAAGACACACCCAGAAACGAGAGTACGGTCGGGTCGTTGGTCGTCGTCCTGCCCACTCGACATGAGGGTGGTCAGCTCGTGCTTCGTCAGGGTAGGCAAGAGTGGACGTTCGACTTTGCACAAACGTTCGCCACAGCGACGGAGCCATTGGTGTGCTTCGTCGCCTTCTTTGGGGACGTCGAGCACGAAGTCTTGCCCGTCACCTCAGGCTATCGGGTGACGCTCACTTACAACCTCTACGGAAAACCCTCCCACCCGAATGCGTCCTACATCCCTACGCCGTTCCACGAGCGATTCAAGAAGGCGCTCGTTGAACTTGTCAACGACAAATCCACCTTGCCAGAAGGCGGGTATCTTGGTTACGGTCTCGTGCACGAGTACGTCTACAGCTCAAACACGCCGATCAACGCGCTGCTCGACCAGCTCAAGGGCGCGGACCAAATCCTCCCGATGATCTGCGAGGAGCTGGGTCTCCCGCATTCGCTGAAGTTGCTCTATCGCGATGTGTGTGAAGAGCCGATTAATTTGATCGCCAGAAGCAAGGACGTCTTTTGCTTCAAGAAGTACGCCTCGGGGGACCAGGCTGAATTCTTCAAGTCTGCAATAGAGGACTCGGAGTCCACCATTGAGGACGTCGAGGGGGTCGAGCTAGTCGGCCAACCATTCGACCGTAGGGTTCTTCAAGAGAAGCACAGCATTTGGAGTGAAGACTTGAGGTTTTTACAACCATTCTATAGAAACCCGGTGACAAAGATCTTGGAAATTCGGCACATGTCATCTGTGCAGATGGCGACGCCGTGGGTATCTTTTGGGAACAATGCGTGCTTGGAGTATATGTATGGGCATGCGTGCATGCTGATCGCCCTTGACCCGGTGGCGTCCCGCAAACAACTCATTCTATAGGAGTGAGAAAGGAGTCTGCCTACAGAAGTATTTTGTAATGTCTGCAGGTATTTCAGGATGTTCTAGCACGTGCATTAGATCATTTCGCGTCGTCGAATTCATCTTGGCTGCCTTCAGGGTCAAGGTTTGGTGCTGGAACTGGGTAATAAAGACTATACATCCATCTCGATACTATTGCCCCAATAGCCCTCGTGCACACAGCAACTAGGACGATACCTTCATCGCGTATGGCCACTGGCAACGATCATGTCTTCCGCCGCACACCGTCACGCCATGTCTTCTGCCGCCCGCGCTTGTAGCAACTCGACTTCCTGCAACAACCTCGCCTATCAAACGATCATCCACGCTAGCACAAAACGATGTCGCTCGAACCTTCTCACCACCTGGGACTGGAACATACGGGAGCGGGAGGTCACGAGACCACCTGGCGACTAGGGTATGACGGGTGACACCGTGGGTCGACCAGCCAACACTGCACGTGTACCCGTGACGGTACGGGCATGGCATATACCGTGCTCCTCCCTGACACCTCTTTTCCCGAGTGCTTTCGTAACTTTCATTACAGTAAGTCATCAAGTTCCATCAGGTCACATCGCAACCATGACCCAAGGCAAAGCAGAGTAGAGTCTCGAGGCGATAGGCGGTTCAAGTAAAGTGAAGTAAGTGTTGATCTTGGGAGAAGACGTGTTCCACCATTGTCTGGGAATGCGATAGTCGAGCCGGGTATATGCTAAGATATCATCGTGGTAGTGGTAGGGACAAGTTAATCACTTACGAGGAACACTGAGGTTAGTGTATACAAGTTGATTATTTACCCACCACTTCAGAGGCTCAATGACGTTCTCCACCGATTGTGGAGCTCGTCAGGTAATTATACAGCGCCGAGGGAGATATTACTGAAATCGTCGGCCGATTCACTGGCAGCACGCTATTGTCATCGTTAGTGATCTGATTGGGAACAGGTCTCGGTACCTTCTTATTCCATTCATTGTTTTGCTGCATGAGAGTGCAATCGAAGGACTGCGACAAATTCTTGCATTATGTGATAGATTTAGTTTAAAGTCTGTTTCGTGGAAACGTTTGCTCTAGCTGTGGACAGATCTGGCTACGAAAGAATTTCGACAAACAGCGCAAATGAGAAGTAAGTATGGGACCATGAGCAAAGCCGGAGCACAGCCCCTATGGGAATTGCCGATTTGCCCCTATACGACTTCACCTGTACAAGCCACATTCCGCCTGACATGCCGAATACAATCCTAGTCTAGGAGACTCAATAGGATCGATGATATTCAGTAGACTACTATATGATACAGTGGGTAGTTTAGGGGACTAATAATCTACCCTGATTCCGTCCCCCAACTTCATCTGACTTCGCCCTCGCCTCACTAGTACACTCTGCGCAAAAACCATCAAAACCTCTTCAAAAAACCCCTAAATCATGATGTCGAACAAGGAATTCGATGCGTTCAAGACACTCTGGGACAGCATTGAGCCGTTTTATGGCGGGTCCCGACTACCAGACATTGCTCCACTATACATGCCCTGGCCCGGAAGGCGACGTACATCGGTGAGCACACCCTTCGATAAGGGCAGTCCACGACACAGTAACTTCGTTGACCACAGCCGCATCGATTTTTCAAAAGCGGGTACAGACGACCTGACAGCTCTGTACGATGCATGCAAGCCAGCTACGTTTGGCCCGAAAGAGAAGACCGTCTCCAACGACACGTACCACAAGGCGAAAGAGATGGATCTGGACGCGTTCTCCACGCTGTTCGATCCCCGCAATCTCGGGATCCTCGATCGCGTCTCGAAGGCGTTACTCACCGGGGAACGTGGTCCCGGCGGCATCACCGAGATGGAGCTCCACAAGCTCAATGTCTACGGTGAGCGTGTTCCCAGCCGTTCTGGCAGCGTGGCGCAGTTTCTGATGCTCAATTGCGCGTTCAGGAACAGGGGATTTCTTCAAGCCCTACAAAGACACGCCCAGAGAGAAGAGTATAGTGCGCATAAAAAAGAAAAGAAAAGAAAACACGCCGCGGAAAGAGAACATAGTCGGAAGATTGGTTGTCGCCATGCCCACTCAACACGAGGGTGGTCAGCACGTCCTTCGTCAGGGCGGGAAAGAATGGACACTCGACTTTGCAAACGTGTTAGCCACAGCGATGGAGTCGTCGGTGGGCTTCGTCGCCTTCTTTGGGGATGTCGAGCACGAAGTCTTGCCCATCACCTCGGGCTATCGGGTGACGCTCACTTACAATCTCTACCGGAAACCTTCACACCCAAGTGCTTCCTACATTCCCACGCCGCTCCACGAGCAATTCAAGAAGGTACTTGTCGAACTTGTCAACGACAAATCCACCTTACCAGAGGGCGGCTATCTCTGCTGCAGTCTCGTGCACGAGTACGACTACAGCCCGGAGAAACCAATCAACGCGATGCTAGACCGGCTCAAGGGCATCGACTACATGCTTGCGATGGTCTGCGAGGAGCTGGGTCTCTCGCATTCCCTGACGTTGCTCTATCGCGACTTATACGCTGATCTGCATGTGATAGCCAGAAGCAAGTACGCTTTTCGCTGGCTTGGGGACAGCCGGATGACCGGTTACGAGATCTTGGATGCGACCCTCCGTTCGTCTACCATTGAGGACGTTGAGGGTGTCGAGCTCGTCGGCGAACCGTTCGACGACAGAATTGTCAAAGACCCGGACGACTGGGAAGGTTCGGACGATATGGACGACTCGGACTATGATTTTGAATTGGACTTTTTACGACCGTTCTATAGAAACCCGGCGACGAAGATCTTGGAAATCCGGCACATCCCGTGGGTGGAGATGACGATGATGTGGGCATATTTTGGGAAGTTTGAGCCCCAGGAGTACAAGTTCGGGAATGCCTGCATGCTGATTACCCTCGACCCGGTGGCGTCCCGTAGAGAACTTGTTCCATAACTGTAAGAAAAGTGTCTGCATAGCGAAATGGGTTGTAGTTTTCAGAGTGTTCTAGCACGTACATTAGATCATTTCTCGTCGTCGAATTCATTACAGGGCACCTCGGGGAGCTAAGGTTTGACTGGTGCAGAAACTTGATAGACGAAAGGAATAAGTTCCAAAGTCGATAGACTCGAGCTTTCGAAGCCGACACGCTCCAACTCAAGTTCTCCGTGTTTAGATCTCTGTAAACCGGAAGGTGGTTCATGGATAGCAACGCGGTTCGTCGACGATAACTAACTAAAGAACAGAACGAAAATACCGTACATTCATCTCGATGCTATCGTATTAGCCCTCGCGCATATAGCAACTAGGACGATACCTCCATCGGCGTATGGCCACTAGCAACGATCACGTCTTCCGCCGCAGACCGTCGCGCCGTGCGTTCTGCTGCCTGCGCCTGTAACAACTCGACTTCCCGCTGCAGCTTTGTCTATCAAACGATCAGCCACGCTGGCACAGCACGACGTCGCTGAAATCTACTCACCACCTTGGACTCGAGCTCAGCCCTGTCGAAGATCGAGTATGCGGGTGCGGGCAGCGGAGTGGTCACGAGAGCACCTGACAACATAGTGAGTGGTGTACGAGGCCGGTGCCATGGCGATCAGGATAGTCACCAAAGGCGGCCCTTCTGAAGACTTCCTCCATAAGCTCGTGGTTGCGTTTATACCGCGTGATCGCGAGCGTCCGTGTCGATATCATCTCGAACTCGTCTGAGTCATCAAGCAATCACTATAAGTATGCCTCATATCCAAAACAACGACTCTGGTCCTACCTGCAGAGTCGTCGTCGTCCAATCGAGGCGGACCAGGCCGCTGCTACGAAAGATACTTCGTCAATTCATGAGCAGTCAATAGAGAGCGCAAACGCACCGCGCCCATGCTCCCACTCCGCTCCCGCGCACGTTCCCGTTCCCGCCGTCTTTCCAACGACTCCATGTTGCTGTTCTGCTGCGCCAGCATGGCTTGTGGTGGCATGCCTATCCCCTGCGGGTTCATACCCATGGCTTGGGGATTCATACCCTGCGGTGCCATGCCCATCCCTGGTTGATTCACCCCCATCGCTTGAGGGTTCATGCCTATCGGACCTTGGGGCGGAGGTGGGCCAGCGGAAGGCGGATAAGATTTTTGTCCAGCTTTGTCGCCCATGACGAACACGGGAGGCTCTGTTATCTGACGGAGCGGGTATTGTCGTACGGGTGAGTTCAGCAGCGAAGGGACGGTCTCTGCAAGCGTATCAGTATCGGGAGTGGAGAACGACAAAAGACCCCGGGGATAGGGCTCGAAATGTGCTAAGTTCATAACGCATGGTTCCAAAGTGCCGACGGCCACGCACATGGAGACTCGTGAAAGACGAGGAGAAGTAATAAAGAACACAAAAAATCTTTATCGCTCAAACGTCGTGGGGTATGTAAACGCAGTACGGGCGATAAGGAGGGAGAATGTCAAGGGAATCTGAAACACAGAGACCGATAGAAGAACAGAAATGTGCCTAGACTCACGTATGACTGGCCCACGTGTGTAATGCACTAGTGTAACCTGGGGATGGCCACCCTTGACGAGGCGGTACCGACGTCGGACACGCCAAGCAGTAGTCTCTTGCGTGTTGGGGACGAACCCATATTTTATTTCCATAACTTCGATTTCCTGGACAAGCAAGTCACTTCAGGTCGGCTGACATGGCTTGGTGGGGGCGTATTGTGGTAGGACACGTACCCGACCGCCGGGTGCTGAGAGTGCGTAGCGCGTTTCTTGGTCTTGGTACCGGATACCGTCATTTGGGAATTGTGCGGGGTTGGGGAGGAAGATAAGAACAACTTGACCCTCTGTGATCAATATTGATACGTCAGTACGCGCTGTTCGAGTCTTGTCACGTGCTGGCATACCGACGGGCTTGTCAATAAACGTCCATGAATAAGGAACAGTGAGGGATAGTTGTGCAGCGCGAGCAAGCATGTTCGCCGCAGCCTCTACAGTCACGTTCGCATGAAGCCCGATGTTCTCTGGAAAGCGAAGGCATGGAGCATCGGGGTGTGGTTGTTGGAAGGACATTTGCGCACGGGATATGCAATGGTTCTCGGCGGGCGGTTGTTTGGATCAAAAGCTCATGCCAAACAAATACATTCCAGCACGTGATCCAAGAAACAACCGTCTTTCCCTGGTTTTCTTTACACCGGTGGTATGTCAATGGTCCTAATTATTCTTTTTCCTTCCTTTCTTCCTTCTATTTCAACACCATATGTCCTTCGTCATGAATCTTTCTCTCTTTCACTCAAGCTGAAAATCTTGCAGTTCGTTGATCGCAGTGAGTTACGCCGGGGAAATTTTCGTCTTTGTTAATTTCGTCATCGGCCAGGATGCGTGACGGCAAAGAGGATTTTCGTCGTAAGTTCGTCACAAGTACCTTGGAAGTATAGCTTAGAATGTAATGCAGATGGTCTGTCTCACCCTAGTGACCTTCAGGTAACCGAGGTCCAACCCACCACAGAGTCCCAGGGCTCCATCAGCCTCCCAGCAGAGACGATATAGTACCGTCCTCCGCTTTTTCGGCCCTCAAGATCTGATCCGTCTACCAGCGGTAGTAGGTACGTTTGATCTCTCCCTCTCCAAGGGGGGTGCAACACCCGAGTGCTGCTTTCTCATTCGACGATGTCATGTCCAGGTATCTACACTCTTTCCGCGCGGTCATCCATAATCCAGCCGTGCGGTGAACCGTCTCTCGTCTCCCTCTACCACCCGGTCCCTTCCCCTGGCAATCCACCCACCTCCTCCAACTCCCACCCCGCTGTCGGACCCCCGCCCCGCTGTGACGGCGGCGCTGTCCCACAAGTGCGTGCACGCGCACCTCCACCCTCGCGCCGTCTCGTCAATCCCGCCGTTGCACAAGCGTGCGAGCACACCCGCCCACCTGTCGGACGAGCGCGCAAGCACGCGCATGTACCCAGACCATCGTGTCTGCGTGCACACACGTGCTTGCTCGTTCACCCACCTTCGCCCATCCCACCGTCACACGAGCGCGTGCACGCACGCGCCGCCTTGCCCACCCCGTTATTGCACGAGCGAGCGCGCGCACACACGCAGACATGATGGTCTTGCCACACACGTCGCACCATCCCACCTACCCTACCACCCCCTGTTGCACGAGCGCGTGAGTACGCACATGCACGCAGACCATCGTCTCTGCGTGTACATGCGTGCTCATTCGCTCGTCGCCCACCCCGCCGTCGCACGAGATCCAAAAAGCCTGGGCTTGGGCCTGCACACACCTCATGCCAGGGCTTCAGGCAGGGCTCGATACATTCAAGTGGATCTGTGGGAGGTGGCAGGCTTATACTTATCCTAAATAGTGAGATTCAGACATCATCCTGCCAGCCTGGGCGCCGTTTGACTTGTTCGATAGCCAATCTGATGACGCGTGACAGGGAGTAGTTTCGTCAAGCGCCTGTGTGACGCCAACCAAATTTTTGGTTCGTCGTCGATCTGTGACGCATTACGCGGGGGAAATTTCGTCTCGTCAAATGCCCGTGTAGACGAATCGATCGAAACGGTACAGTACGCTGCAAATTACGGAGAACGACACGTACTAACTAACTGAAATACAGTCCTACGAAAACAATATTCGATAGGTTCGCTTACTCCCCGTCAAACACATCAAAGGGGAGTTTCCAGCGCTTGCTGGGGTTCACGACCCGCTTGGGCGGGTGCGAAGCAGCAGCCTTTTCAAGTCTTTCAAAGTCCTCTTGAGGAATTTCAAAGACTAACAAAGGCGATCAGTCTTGCCTCTTGATTCTAATTCACACTTGTAACGAGTGTGTTTCAAACTCACTGTGGAGGTTCTCGACGATGCGGGACGGTGTCACACTCTTAGGGAGAACAACCGTCTGTAAACCAGCAACAAGGCCTTCATGCTTGTCCGTAACGTCATATGATAGTACTTACGCCACGCTGGACATGCCACGATATGATCACTTGTGCAGGGGTGATACCAAGCTTGCAGGCAATGTCTTTTACCTAGGGACATTGAATGACAGTTAGCTGGGCGAATCGGAATGGGCAGGTGTCTCGCGGACCTCAGGAACGGCAAGAGTCTCTCTGACTTGTTTGTTGCTACCAAGTGGCGAGTATGCCTCCAGCAAAAGGCCACTCTCTTTCGACCACTAGAGAAATATCATCAAGTAAGTAACGGTCCGAAAACGGTGCATACATGCAACAAAACCGACCTTGAGGAGCTCAGGTTGTGGATTCCAGAAATTGAGCTCAACCTGGTTGACAGCCGGCTGATACTTCAAGGGATTGGATGTCAAATTCTGAATCCTTTCAAACAACGAAGACATAAGGATGGTACAGACAAAGAGCCGTGTCAGCAAACCTTCGGACGTTGAAGCTGGACGTACACATCGTGAGCGAGCAATCAAAAGTTAACGCACGGGGCGCTCACTTGCTAATGCCGATGTTTCTTATCTTGCCTTTGTCAACCAATTCCTCGAGTTTCTGCCAAGTCGGGTAGGGATCCGAAGTGAGGTCTTCATCCAAGACGTTGTTTCCAGTCCTCTTGAATGCGATGGGCCTAATAGTGAAAGCATCAAGACACAGTGAATGGGCGAACAACATACACCGAGAAATACCAATGGATGAGATACAAGTCAAGATAATCAGTGCCGAGCTTGGCAAGTGAGTCATCAAGGATAGGTCCGATGTCCTCGGGAGCATGGAAGTTGTTCCAGAGCTAACAGGCAAAGATTAATACACCGATATTCAGACGGACGAGACACTTGCCTTGGACGTCAGCCAGAGTTGTTCGCGCGGCACGTCGCTCTCTTTCAGAGCTTGTCCTACTTCAGCTTCATTCTAGACAAACTCTCAGGGCTCCCTCTTAGCTACGTATGAAAAGGGGGTACGTACCCCATAAGTCCACGCTCCGTCGATATGTCGGTAACCAGCGTTCAGCGCTGTCTGTGTTCCTTAGCATAGCCTGAACAAATGTGCAAATCAGCCTACCTTGACAGCATTTCCAACCTCGTCCGTTCCAGCCTGCCAAACGCCTATACGTCCATAATGAGCCCCTCACACGATCAACACTTCATAAAACCCATCTCCTACCGAGAGCAACAGAGGGAATTTTATCCCCAGATGGCAACGTATAGTGGGATGGGAGCCTCGACAAGTTGCTTTGGTTCCTTCGTGGGCCATAGCACGTTATCCAGAAACCCCTGGAGCGTGCGAGTCGCACTGCAGAGCACGAAGCGAACATGAGTGCGACTAAGGAGACCACGTAGATAAAAAGTCTCTTCTTAAGTTTGAGGGGCTTTTTGCGATGGGTAAACAACTCTCCTTCGTCGTCTTCAGTGTCGACGGCGGAGACGGGTTCGTATCGCGGTGGGAAGACCATCGCTCGGTCGGTGAACTTGGGACAAGCGACTGAGCAGCCTGAGACTCGGACGCCCCTTGCTGATACATATGCACATGACCTTTCGTCATTTATACCAAATCTGCAGGCCATTTGTCCGAACATAGATCGACACCGTGGCACGGGGCACGAGATGAAAGGAGCAATCTGGCAACGCCAAACCACAATATGATAGACGGTCCTTGCATTCATGAAGCCAAGTAGCAAGAACAAGTGATCGAGGCAAAAGGGCACCGAAACAAAGAGATAGATGGGCTACTGTACCAGCTAATGTACTACGAAAAGACGTACACCCACAGACAGATCATTTATCATACAACCAGAAAGTCGAGAACTCCCCCTGCGCTCGTCACGAGGCCAACTTTGCGTCAGTTAGCACCAAAGCAGAGAGGCTCCCCGAACGTCACTTTCCCCCCTTCGTCAACCATCTCCACCGAACACATTTCGAGCGCCCTACTCAAAGGCGCGTAGTGCACGCATCGTTGTACGTCCGCTTCTTTGATGTCGTGACTGCGTTTGTATTTGCCACGATGAGTGCCGCCCTGTACATGCGAGAAAACGATGTAAGAACTCACTCGTCCTCGAGGTGATTGTGACATTTATCAAATGGAAACATAGCGTCCCCTACACAAGGCAGACATAGTAAACACCGCGACACATCCATATCGGAAATATCGAGAGACATCTCAGCGGCCCGGATGCTGGCCAAGTGCTTGTCATCGACGACCTGCCAGCGTGGTGACTCAGGCTCATGCTCATCTCGATGATAGGAATGGGCGTGCACCACCTATCGTGCAGCATTCAACATCAACACCCTCACGGAGCACTACGCAGCAAAGAGGAACACCCACCGCATCTCTCCAACGCCTGACACGCGGACTCCTCCAGCAAGACAGACACTCCAGTCGAGCATCCCGGCGATCCATATCTTCCGCCGTGGCCACATTTGGATCCAGCCCACATGCGTGAATGACGTACGGAGCTTCCGCTATGTATTCGATGCCGTATCGGTCCCCGAGAGACCCAGTGCGCTCCATCTCCCCCTTTTCATCACCTGTCAGATATGTAGAATTACACATGGAGGTGGAGAACACATCGGGATGAGTAAAGGCGCCCCTGAAACCTCCCTGGAACAGTGCACAGGCCAGGCGTAGTCTGTCCGAGGGCGCCTGGGATGATTCCAAACCTCTTGTACTGCCCGACTCGGATGCCACAATCCGACCATCCGAGGTGCCTTTCAAAGACAAGTGAGAAGGAATCTTGACCAGTTCAGCGACTTCAACGTCAAGCTTCTTCCTCCACTCGTTAACCAATTCAGGTAGCTGGGAAAACGCAGATTCAAATGGTTTATCACACATTTGGATTCCTTCGGGAGCCATGATGATGTCTCTAAAGGGAGGGAAACAGGCAACGTCGGCTGCGTGTGGGAGAAGGTCGAAGGCTGGTGTATTTGGGGATGGACACGTCACGTATTTGGCGTATTCGGACGCAAACAAGCGTCGACGGGATTGGTAAACGACCTCTTCTAGTCGCTGCGAACGGAAACCGTTCATGGTCTCGAGCCACTCGGGCCAAATCTGGTTCCATTCTACCATATCGACGGTCAGATTCAAGTCCATGATGTGTTATTCAGCGAAAGCTAACCTTTGTCCGTGAGCGGTTTAGATTTCCTGAAGAGCGCTTTGCAGGATAGCCTGATTTTATGGCGACCAAAATACGTAATCTCGGGATCATATCCGAGCTGCGTAAGACGCTCGAAGATGCTATACCAGGTCGATTTAAGAATCGCCACTGCCATAAAAAGGGCCAACCTGTCGTCTCGTTCTCGCCGACGCTTATAGAGCGCGAGTTTGCGCTCCCGCTCTTTATCCCCCTGCCATTTTTCGCATTGACGGGCGTGCTGTTATGAACCAATCAGAACGACAGAGAAAAAATAGATATTATTAAAAAAACAAGCGAACCACGCATATAGCGGTATGATGTTCTTCCCTGTCCTTTAGAAATTGCTTCTGGTCGGAGGAATGCTCATATTCATGCATAAGTGACTCCATCTGCTCCTCGTCAACCCACGTTCTTGTGTCTGCAACCTGGTCCAGCAGCGTGATATTTCGAATAACCGGGCAACATACCGCCTTCTATTGTGATGTCTTCCGTGGCTAGGACATCATTCGTGCGAATGACCCTGTCGCACGAAGACAGCGAGCAAAGTCTAATTTGGTTGTGAACTCGAAGTCTATATTGAAACCTCCATGGAACCCTACCGTTCGAATCTGCAATCTGGACAATACCTGCGACGCATTTCCCATAGAATAGTCCTGGAATATTTCCCACAGCCCTATGCCACATCTCAGAGCGGTTAAAGCATCAGCGGGTCTGTACGTACATGGCAGCGAGCGTAGAACACGAGATTTGCGTATTCCGGTTCGGTCAGGTCGGCTGGGCAGTCAGGGAGGCCCTTGACTTGGCGGCGAGCGGTCTTCCATACGAACGCCGAGGATTTATCCATCAGCAGCTGCCGAAGAGATCTGCATGTGCGTGCAAGATTGAGGAGGTCTATAGGGTGGACGTATGCGGCGATCTACCACCATCGCGTCCGTTTGCAAAGGGTTGAAACAAAAACAAAAAAAGGATTCCGCATACAAGGAACAGCACGTCGAGGTTTAGTTGGCATATTTCACCTGGCTTTCCTCGACGACGCCGCTTCTTGGGAGCTGCCGTATCTTCTCGTCGATGTTTCTTGGCCGGAGGTGGGGCGCAATTTCCTGGGGGATGTTCAACGGCGGCATCTTTCGTGAGCCTTGTGTCCTTGGTGTGAGCTTTGTCTGCAACGGATGTCTGCATCGTGAGGAAGGGGCGCTTCAAGGACTTTGATGATGGCTGTGCGGGACGCTACAACTGGATACCACCAAATGCCAGTTAAACTGACTCCATAGTCGGAGGGCTACTGTAAGCTAATGTACTACGAAAAAAGTACACAAACACACAGATTATTTATCATACACCATGCGCTCGTCGTACGAGACCAAGGCATCAGTAAGCACCAAAGCAGAGAGGCTCCCTGAACGTCACTTCCCCCCCTTCATCAACCATCTCCACCGAACACATTTCGAGCGCCCCGTTCAAAGGCGCGTAATGCACACATCGTTGTGCGTCCGCTTCTTTGATGTTGTGACTGCGTTTGTATTTGCCACGATGAGTGCTGCCCTGTACATACGAGAAACGATGTAAGAACTCACTCGTCCTCGAGGTGACGTTTATCAAATGGAAACCTGGCGTCCCCTACACAACGCAGACATAGTAAACACCGCGACATATCTATATCGGAAATATCGAGAGACAGCTCGGCGGCCTGGATACTGGCCAAGTGCTTGTCATCGATGACCTGCCAGCGTGGTGACTCAGGATGATAGGAATGGGCATGCGCCACCTATCGTGCAGCATTCAACATCAACACACCCTCACGGAGCACTACGCGGCAAAGGGGATCACCCACCGCATCTCTCCAACGCCTGACACGCGAACTCCGGCAAGACAGACACTTCAGTCGAGCATCCCGGCGATCCATATCATCCGCCGTGGCCACATTTGGATCCAGCCCACATGCGTGAATGACGTACGGAGCTTCCGCTATGTATTCGATGCCGTATCGGTCCCCGAGAGACCCAGTGCGTTCCAAGTCGCCCTTTTCATCTCTCGGATATGTGTAATTACACATGGAGGTGGAGAACACATCGGGATGAGTAAAGGCGCCCTTGAAACGTCCCTGGAACAGTGCACAGGCCAGGCGTAGTCTGTCCGTGGGTGCTTGGGATGATTCCGAACCTCTTGTACTGCCCGATGCCACAATCCGACCATCCGAGGTGCCTCTGAAAGACAAGTGAGAAGGAATCTCAACCAGCTCCGCGACTTCGACGTCAAGCTTCTTCCTCCACTCGTTAACCAATTCAGGTAGCTGGGAAAACGCAGATTCAAATGGTTTATCACTCATTTGGGTTCCTTCGGGAGCCCTGATAATGTCCCTAAATGGAGGGAAACAGGCAACGTCGGCTGCGTGTGGAAGGAGGTCGAAGGCTGGTGTATTTGGGGATGGACACGTCACGTATTTGGCGTATTCGGACGCAAACAAGCGTCGACGGGGTGGGTAAACGACCTCCTCTAGTCGCTGCGAACGGAAGCCGTTCATGGTCTCGAGCCACTCGGGCCAAATCTGGTTCCATTCTACCATATCGACGGTCAGATTCAAGTCCATGATGCGTTATTCAGCGAAAGCTAACCTTTGTCCGTGAGTGGTTTGGATTTCCTGAAAAGCGCTTTGCAGGATACCTTGATTCTATGGCGACCAAAATACGTAATCTCGGGATCATATCCAAGCTGCTTGAGACGCTCGAAGATGCTGTACCAGGTCGATTTAAGAATCGCCACTGCCACAAAAAAAGGCGAACCTGTCGTTTCGTTCCCCTCGACGCTTATCGAGGGCGAGTTTGCGATCCCACTCTTTATACTGCTGCCAATTTTCGCATTGACGGGCGTGCTGTTATGAACCAATCAGAACGACAGACGAAAAAAGAGATATTTAAAAAATCAAGCGAACCATGCATATAGCGGCATGATGTTCTACCTTGTCCTTTAGAAATTGCGTCTGGTCGGAGGAGTGCTTGTATTCATGCATTAATGACTCCATCTGCTCCTTGTCAACCCAGATTCTTGTGTCTACAACTTGGTCCAGCAGCGTGATGTTTCGAATAACCAGGCAACATACCGCGTCCTGTTGTGATGAGCTCTTGGGCTAGGACTTTTTGAATGGGCCAGTGGATCGAAAGCAGCGGGCAAAGTCTAATTTGGTTGTGAACTCGATGTCTATACTGAAACTTCCATGGAATCCTACCGTTCGGTTCTGCAGTCCGGACAATACCTGCGACGCATTTCCCATAGAATAGTCCTGGCATATTTCCCACAGCCCTATGCCACATCTCAGAGCGGTTAAAGCATCAGCGGGTCTGTACGTACATGGCAGCGAGCGTAGAACA
>JBBPNN010000341.1:0-28981 GCA_038090935.1 Hortiboletus campestris
GTCCCAAAGACGATCTCGCGCGGACGAAGGACAGCGAGATCGTGTTCCCTGATGACAAAGTGGGGATCCGAGGTGAATCCTGTGCTGTTATTACCACCATCACCCTCCTCCACTGATTCTGTGGCTGCCTTGGATTGGAGGGGGGGGCCGTCAGCACCGTGTACGGTGGCCACCGCGAGTGGGTAACGCCTCTTTGTAGATACCCATGCCCTCACGATATTGGCCTCAGAAAACAAATGTACATCTTGAGATCCGTTCGGGAGGCGGAGTTCACAATACTGCAAACCGTCTGAGCTTCCGTTAAAGAGGCCATACGAGAGAAACCAGATTTCGAGCTCGTCCAGAGGACGATGGAAGGTGCGCCCATGAACAGGATGGTTGTCGACCAATGTCCAGCCAGGCATCGATGGGGTGAAACGACTAGGACAGCATGCACAACGAGTTACAGCAGTTTGCGAAAGGTTTGTCAGTGGGAAAAAAATTTCAAGTCGCGTCGAGTAGTGTACGAAAAAGGAAATGATGTTTATCTGCTATGTAGTCGCGGGGTCCGAGGGGATTGGCAGCAGATAGTTGAGTGGAATAGCATGGGGGGACTTTTATTAGTTTCTCGTCCGGATCGACGGCCATGGTGAGTCGGAAAGATGAATCGTTATCGTGCAAATGAGACGTGTCTCGTCCATCTCACTATTCATTTCCTTTTTCGTACACTACTCGATGCGACTTGAATTTTTTTTACCACTGACAAGCCTTTCGCAAACTGCTGTAATAGGGGGTCAGGTGTTGAACGTTATAGATAATGGATCTCCGTGACAAGCCATCAACCTTTTGGTCAACAACGATCGTATCAACCCGGGCAGGGACTCGCTGAGTTTCAGCTCTGAGCGATAAACAATAGTCCGTGCAAATAAAAAGAGTGCCCACAGGGCCCAAAACCTCGGCGCTGTGTGCACATTGACGGTGCTGTTCGCGTATTAGTGAGTGCAAGACAGCCAGCTTTCAACTGCGAGTAGAGCTCGAGCTGGAAGTCTGTTCGCACTTCATCTATAGAGGGTCACCTGATGGGGATTGGTAGACTTTGGGGTATGATGGCCCGAGGGCCAGGGGGTCGAGCAAGGACTGTCATTGGCGATTCCCGTCACCAGCACCAGACCGATTCCTCCCAACTACCACTGTGCGGGGCCCGGTTTCGCCATCCCCGAGATGGCTATCGGGACGGCATCACTGCAAGGAACTCAGTTGCTCAGTAAAGACCTCGTTCCCGAAGTGGTGTGTTCGACTCATGCTCACTGCCGTTTTTTTCACGGGTATTTTTTTGCTTGTCACAGCGTCCCCAGCCTGTGGGAGAATGTCCTGAACATATGCCGAAAAACCTCACCGTTTGGAGGTCTGCCTGATCTCAGCTAACCGATCTGTGTAGTCACGCATGAGCAATGTCAGATTTTAATATAACCAGTTCCTCCGACGCTTATTCCTGCTAGACCAAATGAGTACATCAGCGTCACATATGGACAGTGATTCCTGGCATCCAACGCTCATTTGCATTTCTCTTGTCTCTCACTAACCGCACATCAGACACCGATCATCGGTGATTTTACTTTTTGCAGTGACCTGTGAAAAACAAAATGGGCTGTGCTATGGATTGTGCAAACGATGCAGCCTACCTTGTGTGATTTGTTACCGTGTCGCGTCGAAGAAATAATCTAATAAATTTTGTAGAATCGCGAACGAAATAATCCAAGGCGTGACCGCCGTCACGTGATACAATTCAGGGCTGGTCGATACGCGTCGGAAAGGCCATAGTAGGGAAATCGCTCTTGAGGAAAAAGCCATAATAGATTGGCTTCATGCTCATGGCGCCTGTGAGCAGAACGTGATCATCCGCAGTCTTACGTTCCCCCTCCACCCAAGGCTGGTTGACGATGACCAGCTGGATGCCGCATTCGGGGACAATTCATACGATGTATGGTGTTAGATGATCTTAGATCTAGAACTGCTTGTAAGAACGAGGTGTGAAGTACCACCCGTCTCACTTGCAATTTGGCATTTGGCAAGGCCACAGCCACGGTAGGCTTGTAGTGGGACCCAGACTCAAGTTCGTCTTTGATCATGAGTCACATCACTGGCATCATAATGTCGCGTCACGATCTGCTCCTGGTGGCAAACTGATCATGACCAGCGGGTCTCCCACCAGTGACCACGACGACAACTTGAAGGAACCTCTCCACCGGCCGCCTCACGCCAATCGTTTCGAAACACGTTTGAATCGTGATCAGATTTTTTCCAACAACCCGTCTGATCCGGACCCCTGTTACGTGCTCCCGAGTCTGCCGACTTTGCAGTAAACCTCATGATCACAGGCTGTGTACTACCTGTCCAAGTCCGAACTCGTCCGTTTCTTTCGCACGACGTCCGACCAGCGCCGAATTAAAGGCTGCGTGCGGTTAGGTCATTAGGGAAGACTAGTACCCTGCTGTCACGAAGAGAGGCGGTGGCACCGAAAACGACGACTGGGGTATTGGTAGGTTCGAGTTGCTCTTGATGCCGCAGAACTAACTCGCGATGCGCGAACTTGAAATTGGAAGTTTTGGAGAGGAGAGGTATAAGGTGGTCTCGGCCCGATCGGTCAGGGCCTGGACCGGTTATGGATGATCGGAATGGAGAGACGAGCGAGGGGTGCGATTCGGAGACGTTCGTTGGAGAATTGGACGATTGGTTGACATTGTTCAGTGGGATAATACTCGGCGGGCAAGAGTCGCTCCGGGCGACTCCGAGGTTCGTTAGTGGTATGTACTACTAACGCTTCAGGACGAGTTTTTTTCGACAGCCACCACGCATCTAATACTTTCTCGTCTCATAGTTTGGTATGTACGCCTTCGCCATGTCCAGTTTGTCCTTCACCACCCGGGCTCTGCTGAGCCCGGTGCAACCGATTCCCACCAAGGTACCATAACACCGCCTCCCTCACTTCGTCCAACCACTCCGTTACGACCCCTTCCTCGAATACGTTGCTGTCATAAAAGACATACATGTTCAACCGTCCATGCGAGCTATCTGCACTGAGGTAAAACTCCGCCGGACGCGAGCGGAGATGTATTCCGGTGCTCTCCACCACAACTTTCGGGGTCGTGTCAACTTCTAAGGTAGACGGTGAGGGTAAAGGAGGGATAAAATACCCTGCTTTATGTGGGTGTGGGACGGGAGAATGGGGTGAGATCGAGTGAGTGGGTGGTAGGGGGTATTCGGTCGGGAACGTCAAATCCACCTGGTGACATACCAGAAATGTGGATAGGAATAAGTGGAAGAGGGATGCAGGACGGACATTACCAGCACTAGACCCTCCAAAAGCCCAGACCATAGGGATATCTGTCACCGCCAGAACCTCGTCGTCGGTCGAGTTCCCATGTGTGTCATGGTTGTTGCCAGTGGCGGTCTCTACGCGCTGCATCCACTGCAGAGCATGGAGCCGCGTATGCTCAATCTGCTCCAGAGACACGGCACGTATGATCTCGAAAAACAGGGGATGACCGAAAAATGCCACAGCCTGCTTCTTGATCGACAAGGTGCGATGCAAGAACCGGTCAAATGTGAGGAGGTCCGAGAACGGCGGTGCGCCATCTGACAGAACGCGTAACTGGCTTCGCTGTTGTTCTGCAGTTATACCCAACGTCATGAACGGGAGCTCATAAAAAAATAAACTCATGGACAACATAAACTCGCCTCCACCGCCGTTTGCCAACCACGTCTTGTCAAGATATGGACGGAAGCTGATCGGACCCCCATTAATATGCGGCTGTCTCTTTCGATACGCCCATTCCTCCTCCGAGATCTCGCCGCGCAGGTACCGTCGGTAGAGCACGCGTGTCATCGCCACTTGTGCGAGCGCGAGGTAGGCGTTTCCAAATGTGATGTCGTACGATCGACATTTGGCCATCACGGCAGCGGTTTGTGTGTGTGTGAGCGAGATGTAGACGATGCTAGATCGTGCGGGGACCTGCGGTGTAGAGCGCGTGAGGCGACACGGAAGAGTATGACCGCCCTACAATAATAATCATAAACCATTCCCGTCAACACGACAGTAGTCGGTGAGAAAAGGCGACACTCACCTGCCTTTTTGCCATCTTCAATTGGAATATCACGATCCCGACCGCCCTCCGCCACCGTCGTCTTGCCGGACTGAGCGAGCGCAAATGCATAGGTTCGAGCTCCATCGAGGGGGTCGCCATAGCCAACCTGTCCTCTAGCAGTAACTGGATGGGCTCGAACGCTCCACCCCTCGCAAGTGTATCCAACAAACACCGCACGAACGTGTTGTTCGCCGACCTGTCTGCTATACAATGCGCCGCCAGTGTCATCAAGTGGAGGACGTCCGTCCTGTCGGGCTCGCGGAAGACATACAACTGCATCAGCAGCTCTTCCGAAAGCGGACGCGGACCATTTATAATCTCACCCATTCGCCGCTGCACCTCCTCTGCACAAGCCACGGTCCCAAAGACGATCTCGCGCGGACGAAGGACAGCGAGATCGTGTTCCCTGATGACAAAGTGGGGCTCCGAGGTGAAGCCTGTACCGTTGTCTCCACCACTACCTGCCTTTGAGTCTGTGGCTGCCTTGAACCGAAGGGGGGCGCCGTCAGCACCGCGTACGGTGGCCGCCGCGAGCGGGTAACGCCTCTTCGTAGATACCCATGCCCTCACGATATTTGCCTCGGAAAACAAATGTACATCTTGAGATCCGTTCCGGAGACGGAGTTCACAGTACTGTAAACCGTCTGCACTTCCATTGAGGAGGCCATTCCAGAGAAACCAAATCTCAGGCTCGTCCAGGGGACGATGGAAGGTGCGTCCTTGAGTCCGGTGGCTGTCGACCAATGTCCAGCCAGGCATCGATGGTGTGAAACGACAAGGACAGGGTGTACGATGCGTTAATAAAGGTAGGGTGCTGAGGGGCTATAGGTAGCGGATGTCCATGACTGGCCATCCACCTTCTGCAATTTGAGCAGCGATCGTATCAACCCGGGCGAGAGCTCCCTGAATTTCAGCTCTGAGCAATAAAGAATAGTCCGTGAAAATAAAACAGTGCCCACAGGGCCCTTGATCGTGGCACTGTGTGCATAGCGCTGCTGGAATTATGCACACGCCATTGACGACGTTGTTTGCGTATTAGCCAGAGACAGCCAATTGAGTTCGAGCTGGTAGTCCATTCGCACTTCATAGAGGGTCATTTTCTGGCAGGGATATGGTCGCCTTTGGTGTGTGATGATCCGAGGGCCAGGGAATCGAGCAAGGGCTGCCATTGGCCATACACATCACGAGCACGACCGGTTTCTCCTAATTACCATGCGGGGCCTTGTTTCACCATCCCCAAGATGGCTATTGGGACCATCACCGTAAGGAACGTTGTCGCTCTGGGAGACGATGCCAGTGATAGGGTGAATACGCGTCCAAATTAGTAAATTCTATACCTAACTTATCAACTTACTGATAAGACATGCTGGTTGGGAACTTTCATTGATTGTTCTTACTAGATGTCTCTTTGTGTTCGCGTTTTTTTTGAAGTACAATGAATAACTCACCATCACAAACACAAGACAATACTTCATCTGTGCTTGGATGTAGGTTAGGATCTTGGCTAGAGCGCTATGTAATTTTTATGGCAAAAACGAAGCTAGTAATGCAGCGGAGACTTGCCGCGAGGGAGTGTTGGCCATGTCAAAGGATTATGGGAAATGTGTAGACTGTACCGTATAAGGAACTTGAATATGGGACATGTGACTCCTCGACAACGAGGACATAAGGTGGTTTGACGGGCCCGGAATGAATTCTGCGTACTGAAGAAAACTGGCAGCGCAGCGACACTGGCACACCCTACGACCGTCGGGCGAGTGCTCACATACTTATGTAAATGAGCGTCAACATATGGGCACTGATCGTCCGTTCGTGCTAAACCCTAATTTGGGCGTGTACCAAAAAGGGTTATGCTGATGTAAGCAGCGAAGTGAGGTATGTCAATTGTGTGTCACGTTGTCTCAGACTAGCTACCGAGTCGTGCTAAGAGCTGTTCGACTGAATTCGGATTTTTAGAACTGGCAACGAAGTGTCACTTCGCGTAGTCACTTCGACGGCAACACTAGGGCCACCGTGACGGTCGTGGGGATGCGTCAAACATTAGATACAGGATTTACTAGTAACTTAGACGTGTACTCATCCAATCATCGTCTTCCCAGAGCGACGACGTTCCTTACGGTGATGGTCCCGATGGCGATCTCGGGGGTGGTGAAACCGGGCCCCGCATGGTAGTTGGGAGGAACCGGGAGTCGTGCTCGTGACGGGGATGATGAAGCCAATGGTGGCAGTTCTTGCTCGACTTTCGGGCCCTCGGGCCATTACACCCCAAAGTCCACCAATCCCCAGCCAGTCTTGCACTCACTAATACGCAAACAGCACTGTCAATGGCGTGTGCGTAATTCCAGCAGCGTTATGCATACAATACCAAGATCAAGGGCCCTGTGGGCACTCTTTACTTCACGGACTATTGTTTATGCTCAGAGCTGAAATTCAGCGTGCTCCCGCCCGGGTTGATACGATCGCTGCTCAAATTCTTGGCAGAAGGTGGATGGCCAGTCATAGACATCCGCTACCTATAGCCCCTCGCACCCCACCTTTTATTGACCCATCGTACACCCGTCCTTGTCGCTTCACCCCATCGATGCCTGGCTGGACATTGGTCGACAGCCACCGGACTCAAGGACGCACCTTCCATCGTCCTCTGGACGAGCTCGAAATTTGGTTTCTCTGGAATGGCCTCTTCAATGGAGGCACAGACGGTTTACAGTACTGTGAACTCCGTCTCCGGAACGGATCTCAAGACGCACATTTGTTTTCCGAGGCCAATATCGTGAAGGCATGGGTATCCACGAAGAGGCGTTACCCGCTCGCGGCGGCCACCGTACGTGGTGCTGACGGCGCCCCACTCCGGTTCGAGGCAGCCACAGACTCAAAGGCCCAGGGTGGTGGTGGCGACAACGACACAGGATTCGCCGCGAAGCCACACTTTGTCATCCGGGAACACGATCTTGCTGTCCTTCGTCCGCGCGAGATCGTCTTTGGGACCGTGGCTTGTGCAGAGGAGGCGCAGCAGCGGATGCGTGCAATTTTGGATGGTTCGCGTCCGCTTTCGGCGGAGCTGCTGATGCAGTTGTATGTCTTCCGCGAGCCTGAGAGGACGGATGTCCTCCACTTCATGACACTGGTGGCGCATTGTGTGACAGACAGGTCGGCGAACAACACGTTCGTGCGATGTTTGCTGGATACACTTGCGAGAGGTGGAGCATTCGAGCCCGTTCAGTTACCGTTAGAGGACAGGTTGGCTATGGTGACCCCCTCGATGGAGCTCGAACCTATGCATTTGCGCTCGCTCAGTCCGGCAAGACGACGGTGGCGGAGGGCGGTCGGAACCGTGATATTCCAATTGAAGATGGCAAAGAGGCAGGTGGGTTTTGTCTTTTCTCACCGACTTACCTTGCATCGTATAAAACAAACTTCTCGTTTTGACGGGAATGTTAATGGTTATGATCATTATTGTAGGGTGGGCATACTCTTCCGTGTCGCCTTACGCGCTCGACACCGCATGTCCCCGCACGAACTGGCGTCATCTCCACCTCACTCACGCACACGCAAACCGCTGCTGTGATTGCCGACTGTCGATTGCACAACATCACATTTGGAAACGCCTACCTCGCGCTCGCACAAGTGGCGATGACCCGCGTGCTCTACCGACGGTACCTGCGCGGCGAGATTTCGGAGGAGGAATGGGCATATCGAAAGAGACAGCCGCATATTAGTGGGGGTCCGATGAACTTCCGTCCGTCTCTTGACAAGACGTGGTTGGCAAACGGCGGTGGAGGCGAGTTTATGTTGTCCCTCGGGTTATTCTTTTATGAGCTCCCGTTCATGACGCTGGGTAAAACGGCAGAACAACAAAGAGGTCAGCTGCGCGTTCTGTCAGATGGCGCACCGCCGTTCTCGGACCTCCTCACGTTTGACCGGTTCTTGCATCGTACCGGGTTAATCAAGAAGCAGACTGCGGCATTTTTCAGTCATCCCCTGTTTTTCGAGATCATACGTGCCACTTCTCTGGAGCTGATTGAGCATACGCGGCTGGATGCTCTGCAGTGGATGAAGTACGTAGAGACTGCCGACAACCATGACAAACACGGGAACTCGGACGACGAGGTTCTGGCGGTGATGGATATCCCTATGGTCTGGGTTTTTGGAGGGTCTAGTGTTGGTAATGTCCGTCTTGTATCCCTTTTTCAATTATTCCTATCCTCATCTCTGGTATGTCACTAGGTGGATCTGACGTCCCCGACTGAATACCCCCTACCACCCACTCACCCGCTCTCACCCTATTCTTCCGTCCCACACCCACATAAAGCTGGTTATTTTACCCCTCCTTCACACTCACCGTCTGCCTTTGAAGTTGACACGACCCCGAAAGTTGTGGTGGAGAACGCCGGGATACATATCCACGCGCGTCCGGCGGAGTTTTACCTCAGCGCAGATAGCTCACAAGGACGGTTGAACATGTATGTCATTTATGACAGCAACGTATTCGAGGAAGGGGTCGTGACGGAGTGGTTGGACGAAGTGAAGGAGGCGGTGTTATGGTACCTTGGTTGCTCGCATCGGTCGCGCCGGGCTCAGCAGAGCCCGGGTGATGGTGATGGACAAACTGGACATGGCGAAGGCGTACCAGCCAAATTGTGAGACGAGAATATTAGATGCGTGGTAGCTATCGAAAAACTTGTCGTGAAGCGTTAGTACTACTAATGAATCTCAGATTCTGCGGAGTGACTCTTGCCCACTGAGTGTTATCCCACTGAACAATGCCAACCAATCGTCCAATCCCCCAACATCCTGTCGAGGTGGTGTCGCGCATTGGGTTCCCAGGAGTTCCGACGAGTCGAGTCTTGGAGGCTTGGAGGGGGGCTGCATTCTTGACGAATATGGGTTGGTTGGTAGAATCGTCTGCGAAAAAGAGAGAATGAGTCGCAATGCGCTGCAAGAATGACAACAGTAGACCATTTGTGATATCCATCATTTGAACCTGATTTGGTAGTCCACCTCCTTTTCCTTTCCTTTACCCTTGTCTCTCTTAACCTTGGGGACTGGGTTTGGATGTACCCGAAACCGTCCTCTCCATCTACACGCCCAATTGCTGATTTGACCTCAGGGATCGTTGACGGAAAAGATTTTTGGGATAACCTACCGGCAGTAACCGGGTGCCCATGTTATATACAAGTAATAAATTAAAAATCTATTGATTGGTGCCCAGAACCAACGTACATCCCGTACACCGTTCGCGAGACATCCGAGGGTCATTCCACATGTACAATGTCGATACAATCTTGGCACCAGCGCCATGTTTGTCAAGGAGCATAGAATTTATAGATTGTCGGATGTGGAGCTTATACTGGCGGCTGTACCATAGGGTGGATGTTGACCATATATCTGGTGTATACATAGGTGTACATGCCCAACGTATACGTCGATTGTGCATGAGATACTGAGACGCTGGGACTGGCCTGACACGTTCAGAGAAGTCATTCAATTGCATACAAGTCATACAACATGGCAGGAAGGTTAATAAGAACAGTCGAGTCGCTACCATACAGGAGTATCAGGGAATAACAGAACAAGATGGTATCGGCGGTGTCACGTAGGATATGGCCCTATGGGTGGGCAAACATGTGCAAGCGAGAGCGTGTGCACGAATGCGTTTGGATACATGAGACCCGGGGATGCGTGGGTCCAAGTTGGTGAGAGCGAGGGTGGATGTACGTGAGAGCATGCGCGGGGTGAGGCCTTGAAACCTTGAGGGCAAGCACATGCGTACAAGGTAGATGGGCGAACAGGGAGCAGGTTTTGATCCACGGCCCGACAGTGGTGTGGACTTGCGCAAATTCTTTGAAACGAGTCACCGTGACATGACAGTGACCGTCACGTTCCATCGGTTCGATGGGCGGAGTTTTAAATCTCCACGATGTTGCTGCACCGAAATTTGTAACTCCAAGTCAGCCGCAATCCTTTCTCTCTCGACCGTTCAACAATCCCGTCCACCACCGCCCACTACCAAGCTAGGTCAGGCAAGGTCCACTGTACACTGTATGTACAAGGTTGAGTTGGATGGTGAAGGTAAGTCGAATCGCGCTCATGTTCATTCATCTCTAACTTGTGTCATTTGACAGCGCCAGGATGTGCACGCGCCACATAGTTCATTGCAAAACAAATGCTAGGAATGATGGGGTTTGGTTTTCATAGAGTATTTATTTCTCACCTTGTGATGCCTTTCTTTACCCTGTTGTGCATGGATTTCCAATTTACTGGTTCGTGTCTACTGCATCGTCTTTGAGTGTACTGCACGGACTGTCACGAAATCACATGTGACATAAGGCAAGATCTATAGACTGGATACACTGCAGTAAGTATACAACGTATGTTGTAGCTCTGATATGCAACAGAGACCGGGTGACGATATACAGACAATACTCAGTCAAAGCCTATGTGCTATATTTGATACATGATACCCAACCAAGACAGCAGGGACAGTCTTTCATTATCCAAACTAGGTCCGTGGGATATGCCGCCCATCGGATGCCCAGTACAAATAATAATAATACTGTCTTGGTCGTTGACGGAAAAGAATTTCCACACACAGTTTGAACACCGGTTGTATGGTACCCAAAAAAAACATAGATTATACAATTTCGGCAACTGGACGTGTAGACTGGTGACCAGCCCGTCCTAATGAAGCAAGAGGCAAGGGTGGTCCACAAATGGAAGTCGTACAATAATAAACAGATAGAAACAAATATATCGTTCAAACGCCCGCAAGATGGCATTCTAACTGGACCCCATAGACCCTCTACTTCCGTATCGGGAGTAATGCTAGCAGCACTATGCACACAGCGACAAGATCAAGCGCCCCGTGAGCACTCTTTTACTTGCACGGACTATCCTTTATTCTGAGAGCTGAGATTCAGCAAGCTCCACCCCGGGTTGATGCGATTGTTGTCAGGGAGACTCCAACGCCAGAACATCGTTTGCCAATGTCCATTTCCGACTCGCTGCCTATAGCTCGTCAGCACCTGTCCCCTTATTAACCTATAATGCACCCTTTCTCAGCTTTGTTGTTTCACCCCATCGATGCCTGGCTGGACATTGGTCAACAACCATCGGACTCAAGGGCGCACCTTCCATCGTCCTCTGGACGAGCTCGAAATTTGGCTTCTCTGGAAGGGCTTCTTCAACGGAGCCACAGACGGTCTACAGTATTGTGGACTCCGTCTCCTGAACGGATTTCAAGACTCGCATTTGTTTTCCGAGGCTAATATCGTGAAGGCATGGGTATCCACGAAGAGGCGCTACCCGCTCGCGGCGGCCACCGTACGTGGTGCTGACGGCGACCCCCTCCGGATCGAGGCAGCCGCAGACTCAAAGGCGGAGTGTGGTGGTGGTAACAACGACACAGGATTCGTCTCGAAGCCCTACTTTGTTATCCGGGAACGCGATCTCGCTGTCCTTCGTCCGCGCGAGATCGTCTTTGGGACCGTGGCTTGTGCAGAGGAGGCGCAGCAGCGGATGCGTGCAATTTTAGATGGTTCGCGTCCGCTTTCGGGGGAACTGCTGATGCAGCTGTATGTTTTTCGCGACCCCGACAGGACGGATGTCCTCCACTTGATGACACTGGCGGCGCATTGTATATCAGACAGGTCGGCGAACAACACGTTCGTGCGGTGTTTGTTGGATACACTTGCGAGGGGTGGAGCATCCGAGCCCGTTCAGTTACCGTTAGAGGACAGGTTGGCAATGGCGATCCCCTCGATGGAGCTCGTACCTAAGCATTTACGCTCGCTCAGTCCGGCAAGACGACGGTGGAGGAGGGCGGTCGGAATCGTGATATTCCAATTGAAGATGGCAAAGAGGCAGGTGGGTTTTGTCTTTCTCACCGACTTACCTTGCATCATATAAAACAAACTTCTCTTTTTGACGGGAACGCTAATGGTTATGATCATTATTGTAGGGCGGGCATACTCTTCCGTGTCGCCTCACGCGCTCGACACCCCACGTCCCCGGACGACCTTGCGTCGTTTCCACCTCGCTCACGCGCACGCAAACTGCTATCGTTGTGGCCAACTGTCGATCGCACAGCATCACATTTGGAAACGCCTTCCTCGCGCTTGCACAAGTGGCGATGACACGCGTGCTCTACCGACGGTACCTGCGCGGAGAGATCTCGGAGGATGAATGGGCATATCGAAAGAGACAGCCGCATATTAGTGGTGGCCCGATCAATCTCCGTCCGTATCTCGACAAGACGTGGTTGACAAAGGGCGGCGGAGGCGAGTTTATGTTATCCCTGGGCTTGTTCTTTTACGAGCTCCCGTTCATGACACTGGGTAAAACGGCAGAACAGGAGCGAAGCCAGCTGCGCGTTCTGTCGGATGGTGCACCGCCGTTCTCGGACCTCCTCACGTTTGACCGGTTCTTGCATCGCACCGGGTCGATCAAGAAGCAGGCTGCGGCATTTTTCAGTCATCCTTTGTTTTTCGAGATCACCCGTGCCGCGGCTCTGGAAGAGATTAAGCAAACGCGTCTTGATGTCCTGCAGTGGATGAAACACGTAGAGACTACCAACAACCATGACACATGTGGGAGCTCGGACGACGAAGTTCTGGCGGTGACGGATATCCCAATGGTCTGGGCTTTTGGAGGGTTTAGTGCTGGTAACGTCCGTCCTGTATCCCTTTTCCAATTATTCCTATCCTCATTTCTGATACGTCACTAGGTGGATCTGACGTCCCCGATTGAATACCCCCTACCACCCACCCACCCGCTTTCACCCTATTCTTCCGTTCCACACCCACATAAAACCGGTTATTTTACCCCTCATTTACCCTCGCCATCCGCCTTCGAAATTGGCGCGACCCCGAAAGTTGTGGTTGAGAACTCCGGGATACATCTCCACGGGCGTCCGGCGGAGCTCTACGTCAGCGCAGACAGCTCGCATGGACGGTTGAACATGTATGTCGTTTATGACGGCAACGTATTCGAGGAAGGGGTCGTGACGGAGTGGTTGGACGAAATGAGGGAGGCGGTGTTATGGTACCTTGGTGGGACGCATTGGTTGCGCCGGGTTCAACGGAGCCTGTGTGATGGTGATGCACAAACTGGACATGGCGAAGGTGTACAAGCCAAATTGTGAAATGAGAAAGTACCAGATGCGTGGTGGCTGCCCGTCGCGAAGCGTTAGTACTACCAATGAATCTAGGAGTCTGCCCGGAGCGACTCTTACCCGCCGAGTGTTATCCCATTGAACAATGCCAACTAATCATCAAATTCTCCAGCGAACGCCTCCGAGTCGCACCTCTCGCTCGATTTGTCTTGTGTCTCCATTCCCTTTATACCAGTCCCCCGAAATCCAGTTTGCGCGTCGCGAGTTATTTCTGCGGTATTCATAGCAGCTTGAACCCACTGATACCCCAGTCGTCGTTTCCGGTGCCATCGCCACTCTTCGCGACAGCAAGGTAGTTTTTACCCAGGAACGTGTAACGTAACCCTTGACTCGGCGATGGTCGGAGGTCGTGTCAAAGAAACGGACGTGTTCGGAGGTAGTAGCTTGTGATCATGAGGTCTAATGCCAAGTGGGCAGACCCGGGAGCACGTAACAGGATCAGACGGCTTGCAATTGGAAAGTTTCTGATCATCCAAACGTGTTTCAAAACGATCAGTGGCGTGATGGCCGTCGGAGAGGTTCCTTCAAGTTGTCGTCGTGGTGCGGGAGACCTGTTGATCATGATCACTATGTACATTGACAGCTGTAGTGGCCGTACTAGTAGCTGTCCTGAAAGCAAAATTGCAAGTGAGATGAGTGGTACCTAAATGCCTAACCAAATGATCATCCAACCGTTCCCGTTCAAAGGCACCTACTAGTAAATCCCAACCCGTGACTCCCTCGCATTCTATAGATGCATGTCTGCGTCCACTCATTCTTGCCTGCCTTGATCTTCAGTGACTTTGACGGCGACCGGCTCTACTTTGTAGGTTTTCGCTTCAAAATGTCCAGTTTCGCGCTGTGAGCAGTTTCTGCGGGATCAACAACAAGCCATCGACATATGCGTCGTCGTCTCTGTCGTTCTTGATGACTGCGGGATAGTCATTCCCAACGACCGTGTATCACGCATATCCTTTCACATACGCGTTGCGGACGATATTGCGGACGAGATCCGTCTTAGTCGTGTTCAACGTCAATGCCGATGCGAGAACTTGAAGAGGGGTCGTAGCTGAGAAACAATGGTGAATACATTCACATTCCTAGTCTGGTCATGGAAAACACACTCGTGGATGCCTGTCGTGGTCAAGCATCCCAGGTGGTATTTCGTCGAGACGGTCAACCCCAATAGCTTGCTTTCTACTGGTACAAGTCCGTTGGGCTGGATCAAATGCTGTTAATCGCGTACTTGCCATCACCTGCGAAACAAGGTTCCTTGCGATCGATGAAGGTTCTTCAGATCAGGGGATAGCGGCGAACTCGTGGACAGCGGAGGAAGTTCCGGGCCGAACTCGTGACTCTCAGGGTGTGTCACCCGACGTCCATGATGATGGCAGTGCTTGATTCCCCGCACCAAAGGCGTCTACCGCTCTCAGTGACGAGCAAGTACTGCAGCTGTGCTACCACAGGTACTCAGATCCGCACCCAGGCAGCTTGGGCATTTGACTCATGGTATTGGGAGGATATAAAGACCTGACGCCAGCCATTCAAGCCCAGAAATCAGCAAGAAAGGTCCCTTTGATCACACATCTCTCTGTTGGAGATCATGTCGTACGTCGGTGAGGGCTCCCCCAATCTACCCATAACGTATGACTGACACCTTGGGGTGACCGGATCTGGAGACAGTTTGCGAAACGAGCAATGCAACCGTGGCCTCCATTTGTTGCGCGCAGCTCGGTATTCCACTCACGATGAGTAGCACGATCGCGACCATCATACTCCAAAGCACGTCAATACTCACCGCCATACCATTTACAACGTGCGAATGGACTTCCAGCTCAAATTCAACGGGCGTCTCTGAAATTGAAAGCTGGCTGTCCTGCACCCGCCAATACGCAAACAGCACCATAAGTAGCGGATGCATAATGCCAGCAATGCTATCCAGTGCTGCATACAGCGCCAATATCAAGGATCCCGTGAAGTGCATTAGCGTTGTGATGCTTGTGGGGGTCATTGTACAGACGATGCTAGCTGTCCTTGAAGAGACTGGATGTGGAGTAGGCTAGTTGGCTGAGTGCAAACACAGACAAACAATAGGCTTATTGGCGCGCCGACTGATCTTTGCTCGTGCTCAATGTATCTGACAGCGACGACAACGAGCGGCTCATGATGAGCGCCGTCGTCTGAGCAATGCATTCTCCATCTCACGGCCTTCATGGCGACCCCCGCGTCAACTTTCCATCTTGTCCTGCTCTGCAGCAGTGCTGTCATCTATCAACATATTCGTGACGATATAAATATCTCGAAGAACTTCCTCAAAACTTACCCATCTACTATTCCGCTACCATGGCCTCTCAATCTCGCCCTGAACCAATGAATGCGTCTCCTCACCATTCAAAGGTCAAGGTCACCCTAACTCTGTCCGATCCTGTGTATGTTTCTGGCGCACACATCTCTGGAAAGGTGGAAGTAGAGAGCCGTACCGACCTCGACTCTTTACTAGGTATAGGTCTAATGATGGTCGAACTATACGCTATTCAAGGTAGAGCACCGTCTGTCCGACCACATTCGCACCGCGATGCTGACCATTGTTACAGAGGTCGACTCTGGAGAACACTCCGCGACTTCTACCTTTATCCATTCCCGCAGAGTATTTCAAGGCCCCGGACTTCCCCCTTCCAACGCTGTGTACTCCGATTACGTTCCTGGGGCTGGTGAATTGCCTCTTCTGGCACATCATTATGCCGCTCGACGTGGTCTGACGACGTTTTTTTTCCACTTTCCTGTCCCCGCATCCTCTCCGTCCTCCATTAATTTCGGTCCCGCCACCATCAGGTACGAGATACGAGCAAGCGTGAGCGTTGCGTGGAGAGGAGACAAACGTCTCGTCACCGATAAGCGAGAAGTGAAAGTTGTTGAAGGCTGGGATCCGGCGATTGCAGGGCCATCACCACAGGCTGTAGTGATTACGGAAGGAGGCAAGATTTGGGCACAGGCAACCCTAACAAATGGTGTGGTCGTGGGTGGAGAATCCGCATGCATAGATCTACAATTAAAGAATCACACGCAACGTTGGGTGTGCTCTTTTTGTGTCCTGGTTATCTTGCCTTCTCTAAAGTCTCCGCCCAGACATCCGGTGTCACAGTAACATTAACTCGAGACCTTCACCTCTATACGTCATTCTTGGCCGGGAAATCGCCACCTAATATTTCGGATGTCGCTACACAAGTTGAATTCCGTGGACCGGAATACTCCGTTCCCCCGGGAGTAGAGGGAGTTGCCTGTCTTGTCATTGATATACCTCGCCATTCGTGTGGTGTCAAAGGAGGACTACGGGTTGACGATGTTGGAAAGGCCACAGAGGGCTTCTTTGAGGTGCGTTGCACCCTCAGATTAAGAATTGATTTGCCTCCCGGAAGGTGCGCTACCCTCGACTTCACCTTTACGTCCTACTAACAATCACTAGTGAGGATACCGTCATAGTTCTACCTCTAACCATTTATCATTCTCTGGCCGTACCTGAAATCCCAGCATCCCCGCCGCATCTCTCATCTTCCCCTTATTCAAATCCGGCACCGGTCTCATCAGGATTGCTTTCACCCTCTCCTGGAGCTAAATTGATGCCAGTCTATACCGGAAATCAGATGCAACTATACGATCATACGTGGTCGTCCCCCTCTGTGCGAGCGGTTTCCAATTACTTTCCAAGTCAGTACCTTCAGCAAGACATCCATAACTGGCAAGATGTTCCATATTCTTATGCGTCGCCAATGCAACGTTCCATTTCTGTGGGTCCTCCTTCGCAGACACCCTACTATGTGCCTGGATTGTCAACTTCATATACGCCTTCACCAAGATTGCTGCCACCACCGCCCACACACGTGTCTTACACAAGCCACAATACTGGATTGCCGATAGAAACACTTGATGGCTATACAAGTCCCGATCATATACAGGGGGCTACTTCTCCGGCTTCACAGAACGTTCATTTAGCTGCGCATTATCACCCCGTTTCACTTGCTCAAGATCAGCCCTCTTCACCGGGTTGCGCTCGTCCACTACCGATTCAAATACTCCCGTTACCAAATCCTCACGATTCACAGGAGGTTGTGCATTCCCCACACCCCATTCCGTCACCAATACATTCGTCAGTCCACTACCACCCCCTTTCGCTTGCCCAAGATCAGCCCCCTGCGCCGGGTCGCGCTCGCCCACCGCCGATTCAAATACCCTCGCTGCCAAATCCTCACGATTCGCAGGGGGTTGTGCATTCCCCGCGCCCCGTTCCATCACCAAAAAAACATTCATTCCCTGGGTCAGTCCCAAAGAGTGATAATGTCACTGCGCTTGAACGCATGGCAGACGAAGTTTGGAAGCAGATTGGTAATCTAAGTTTAGATCTCCCAAAAGGCGATGCGGGCGTAGACGGTCATGTTCCTCAGGGTCCTAAGCTCGCTCGGCAGCCCGATTCGAGTGTGGACAGGTCCCTACCTGTGCCTCCTGTCCCCTCCAGTAAAGATAGGCATCTTTTCGCGCAACGTCCGCGTGTCGACGCACTCTTTACAACTGAGGGAACGATGACTGACCATTCTGGTTTCCCATCCTCGACGGACCATTTACCTCGCGCACCGCCGACGCCACCCGTTGCGGCCATCACGCCCATCAAATTCCCGAAGGCGCCGACGGAACTGTTGGGTTTGGGAGCGAACTTGGGAAAGGACGTACTGCCAGAGAGCGGGCTGGATGCGCTGGAGCGACGACTTTTAGCAGAAGTCGGCACGCGCAGGTTCGACGTGGAGGAACGACCACATGTCCGCAGCGTCGTACAACCGATCACCATCCCGCCCAGTGGACCACCGCCTGACACTGTCAATGACAGTGCCATCTCCAGTCTGACCCTTGCCGATCGCGAGGGCTTTTTAAAGGCACATCCAGAGCGGGAACAGGAACAAGACCGGGATTCGGATGAACGTACGCAGCACATAGGAGGAGGTGGACACAGTCCGAGCGATGATGATAGGGATGCCCGTACGCAGAAAGGAAAGAGTTTGCGGAAAGTCGGCAAGAGCAAGCATAGCGAGGAAGACCTCGAAAGGGCAGGCCGTCGACGAGAGCGTAAAAAGGTGAAGGACGACGAAGGGCGTAAACTGCGGCAAGAGGCCAAAGGGCGCGTCACAGCTTGGCTAGGGGAGATTGACACTTCCGCACCACCCGTTATGGACGATCCAGCTTCTTTTATATCGCCTACTGCGTCGCACTTCGTGCCGATTACAGAGAGTGCGTCGTTTGGTCCTGCACCGGCAGAGATGTCGGACAATGAAGCAGAAGAGCGCTCTCATGGAGGGGATATCGCGACACACAAGGATGTGTCGGCCTCACCGAACCCCCGTTCGTCTGGGTTTGTCACTATTTCGTCGTTGAACGCGGTGGTGGCTACAAACGGCTCTTGTGGCGAAACGTCGCCGTTCAACCCCTCTCCACGTCGGTCCTCTGTCAACGATTTCCGTCAGGCACCCACCTCTTCACCCGACCGACCGACGACGACCACCCAGCGATCGCCGATGTCCCGGTCACCGAGCGCAGAGATGAAGTGGTCACAGCCGTCGGACGCACCACTGCAAACCCAACCCTCACGATTCCAACCAAGACCCCAACCACGACCCGCCCAACCGACGCGTCTCCCTCCAGGACGTCTACCCCGGTTCCCATCCAATCCTGCGGATCCCGAGGTGAAACACGACATACGGTCTGCGCGCGGAGGTAGGGGCGGCAGGGTGGCCCACGTCGCGTCTCTCTGGGCCGCCAAGGCCAACAATGCCCGTACCAACGCGAACGCGAACGTCAAAGGCGGTAACACGACGCCCGTGCCCGCTGCTGCACCAAAGAAACCCGAGGCGCCGGCGTCTACGCCGGCCGTGCGGAAACCTGTGCAGAACGTGCTCAAGCGTAGTCCGGTTTCGACGCGCTCTCCGCCAGGTTCCAGTTCCAGTGCTGGTGCTGCCCCTGCCGGCCTGAATCGCATCGGGTTCGGGGTGGGAGGGGAGACACGGACGGGAATGGGGCCCGGAACGCGAGATGTGCCCAAGGCGACCAAGGCCACGACTGTACCGGCCATCTTATCCTCTTCACACGCGGTACCCATGTTGTCCTCGACGGCGTCGTTGGCGCGTGCTAAGGCGCATGGTGCGGGACAAGGGCTGGGACAAGGACGGCCCTTGCCGCCCATGATCTCGGAGACCATGTCGGACTTGCGGAGTGCGCCCAAGAGCGGTAGTGGGGTTAAAACGGGTGGTGGCGGTGGCGGTGGCGGTGGAGGGCGCGCGTTGGGCGATTTGGCGTTTGGACAGGCACGGTTGAGAGATTTGATCAAAAAGTATCAAGGGTAGGGATCATCGGTGTACGTTTTTTGTTCTTTTCTTTTTTGGCCAAGTCTTGTTCTGTGTGTTGATCAGACGCGCTCTTACTCTTTTCTTTCTTTCTTTCTTTCTTTCTTTCTTTTCTTTCTCGTTTTGTACTTCATCTCTATGATCTGTTGTTCGACGTAACTTATGAAATGTGTTGTATTCGACCGAAACACCTAGTAGCTATAAACGACTACCATTTCATGACGACGCTATACATAATGACATTCTTGTTCTTCTCGTTTCTCGTCTTTTGAACGACGTCGGATCCTTGCCCTGATATCATATGATGGCGTAATATTCGTGCTCGCGCGCATGAGATGTCGAAGCGCGCATGTACTTGAATCTAGAGTGCACCGTGTCCTGCGGTCTAGCGGCGACAGACAACGGTTGAATACGCAGAGCACGTAGGAACCAGAACGGAAGACGCCACCGCCGACGTACCTCGATGGGGAGAAGCAACGTCAAGACAGCCGAGACCATGAACAAGGCCGCAGAGACAAACACGGGTCTAGTTTTCGCTCCAACGTCAGCCCCACACGGGAATCGATATCGAAAGAAACGGGGAAAAACCCACCCATTCGCAGTGTTGGCAGAAACACTCCCCGTCTTCGGCGTCGTGGCGATCTTGATGAGCGGCGCGATGAACCCGCCAATGCGGTTCAGCCCGGCGCAGAGGGCGTCGCCTGTGCCGCGGTGGGGCGCGGGGAACGACTCGGGGGTGTAGGCGTAGAGAACGCCGTACATCTGTTTCGGTGGGGATGGGTGAGCGTTCTCCATCTGGCGTTGTCATACCACGTCAATCATGATCGACACTTACGGCGTTCCTGGAGAGAGGGGTGCGAGCGGATGAGCACGTTAGACAGGAAGAGACGGGGAGACAGGACAGCAGTGGGGAAAGAGAGGCGGCCACGTACTGCACCAGACTATTCGCACACGAATACCCAAGCACCGAAGCTTGCGTTGTGCTCGTCGTGAACAAAAACATGAAGATGGCCGACAAGAGCGTGAACGCTGCAAGCGAAAACTTGCGTCCGCCCACCGTGAACTTGCCCCTACCGCGTGTGAAGTCGACGACGTAACCCGCGATTATCGAGCCGGGGATGCCGAGTACGGAGACGATGGCGTAGTTGCGATAGGTCTGGTTTAGGCTCGTCGGGCCTGCGGAGGTACCACGCGCTTCGAGGTACAGGGGGAGGTAAGCGCTGTAGAGCGGATATGCGGTCCCGATGAGACTGGCGAAGAGAGGTTAATGCGTGGTTTCACAGTTGAACCGAAGCACGAACCCCCAAATGAGAATGATGAGCGTCGTATTGAGTGCCAGTCGACGCGTAGAGAACAGTGGCTTAACATGAGACCTGGGAGATGTTGGTGACATTAATGTGGGGCCACTCAAAGATGGGTTCGGGGCACGCACAAGGAAACATCAGTGAACGAAAGACGCAGAGAATCATGCCAGCTACTCGGCACTTTGGATTGTTCCTGTTCCGAGATTCTATGTAAATCTTCAATCTTGAGCGAGATGGTCCTGCCGTTGCGACGAGCAATATGTTCAAGAACCTAGGACGATGCAATAGTCAGTCGGTTGAGTCATGTACTTCCCTGGTGAGACATACTGCGACCACCTCTTCGTCACGTCCGTGAGCTACGAGGTACTTGGGCGATTCCTGTAAATCGAACACAAAGTAACGCATTATGAACGTCAGGAATGTGACCGCCCCACTATCAAGGCTCCATATTTAGTCTCGAAATCACCGCAATCAAGTATTGACTGACAGCGTGAATCTACGATACCATGAACTGATGAGCGGGCATATGACGGCTTTGCACCTACAAGGTATATCTCCAGCCCATGTTCTGGGACCTGGGACACTCTCCAAAAGGTATCGATTGATCGCATGAGTAGTTCGCAATGAATACCCAGCTAATCAAGGAAGCAACCAGTTGTCCGAATGCCCACCACACGGAGAGCAGGGTAAGAGTCCACTGTGAAAGGCGTGTAAGTGGAATACTGATCGTAAATGTCGATAGAACCCATACTTGGTGTGATGCGGGTATGAATTCCAAATAAAGAGCGCCTAGAACGAGCAGTTGGACAAAGGATACATTTGCAAGGACCATACATACCGTCCACCGGGAGGCTTGAAAGGGAAATGAACATCGTCTCAGTACACTTAGTGAAATGACGCTCACTTTCCACCAACACCGAAACCCATGCATGCGATCAAGGATGAAAATGCAACAAAGTCCAGTCCGCCTCCAGCTGCAATCCCAAAGATGCCTCCGATGAAGAGCGTGGCCTGGATCCCACGCGTCCAGTTAGAATGGAACACATACGGCCCGAACTCCGGAGTATGACCCACATTGAACGACACCTTTCTCCCTATGATATCGGCCAAGACTCCCCAAGTAGTCGCACCCACGATCATTCCCGCGAATTCGGCCAGAACCGCATACTCGATACGAGATGGATTCAACTCCTGTTGCACTTGCGGAAGTACGACCGCCAGGCCCTGGAGCCACAGGTCTTTCCAATTGCGTCATGCCATTAGCACGTGTTCCAGGGGCGAGAAGACATTGATCTCACTATCGGCTAGCCATCCTAGGCCGCAAAGGACGAAGAGCTGCCACTGATAGCGGCCGAATCCAATCCTGTCCACGGGATCAATCATGATCACGAGTGGCTGAAACAAAGTTACACACTCTTCTTGCATGCACTTGTTGACTAGGCAGACGAACGAACGTGTGGGTGGTGAAGGAGGGCGCCAACGAAAGACTCACTGAGTGCGCACTTGAGCTCGTAGTCCCGCGCAACACCATTGGTGAGCGAGAAATCTAAAGCATCCTCGCTCGCTGCTACCTGTTTCTCGGCCACGACTGGATCTTCCCTGACAGTGCTCATCTCGTCATAAACAAGGTTAAAGGGGAAAGTGTATCCGTCGCCGATGGGAAGAATAAATGGCAAGATGGGAGATGAAAGGCGTTCCCACGGAAGCCAGGAATAACTCGACCTTTTGTATCTCGACTCTCGAGGGCTGCCGTATGCCCAACGAATACGATTTAAGAGCTCCACCTCGGCAATGAGTCATTGCCGTGCTTTATGGGGTTTGACTGGGGAGATGAGCTGAGATGAGCTGGCAATCACTGCGCAGTCCCCATCAGAAACTGAGATGTGAGGGGAAGGACGAGCGCCACATTTGAAAACGTACCGAATAGAAGGATCATAATTAGCCGAAATTTAAGGTATTTCTTGGCGCTCGTGTACTCCGGCCGAACAGATCATCCTCGCAATGGCATCCAAGCAGGTCACGGTGTATCGTTTTCAAGGATCGACCCTGTAGGGGTAGAGGCAATGCTTAGATGACACCAAGTTGTCACTGGCTGCAAGTGACAAGTCTCTCGGAAGTCAATTCTCGTTGACGAGCTTGAAATGGATCATATCATACGAGATTGGCATAAGTACCTGTCAATTGAACGTACGATCATGATGGGACTCGCTTGACATTTGCACGTGCGTCTTCACCAAAGCATCATGTGTGAAACCTTCGAATTCGTGACTGTTCAAGTCATCAGGGTCCCAATGCTACTAGAACCTGAAGGAGCCTGGATCGCGTGCTACCCCCAGAAGACAATGTCATCTTGGCAGTAAGACTCGTTATCTAATAAAACCTCTTGCAGCATATAAACAGTACAGATGGCAGCACAAACTTGGAGGTCACCGGTCGCCTTTCGTGCCTCAATATTCAATAGCCAACATTCTCTGTCGAGCAAGCGAAAGAAGCAACTCGTTGCGCCATAGCCGAGGCCCATGCTAATCAGGAAAGCGTCAAAATAACGTACTCATTCCACGACAGTTTTGGGAGGCTCTCATTGGCCAAACGGACTGTCAGCGACTCCAAAAAGAGCTACGCGGTTCAGCCGAGCTCATTGAGCACTCATTGAACGCTTATGATATCCTGATGAACGAGCAGAAAGTTGTGTATGTAGGCACATCGATCGTTAAACACTATCCCAAAGGCTACTCTTGTAATGCTTCTATTTCCCGCGTACTTTGAGCGAGGTACGCCTCGTAAGAATCCTGAGCATGATACTGTTCTGCGTCACATCCAGCAAGAAGTTGCAATCGACTTTTCAGGACGAAAAAAAACGTCGTCTCACCCGACGTCTTGGCCATCGCCCTAAACCGCGCCACGACGAGTCTGTTATGCTTGATAGCAGCGAGCTGAACATGTTTGATCGTTCCTATCGCACGACGCGGCCGTTGGTCCTCGCACATCGCATCGCGAGACAAGGACAAGAACGCACCTGAAACATGGACGACATACGGGATGATGCGCGTGCCGTTGATGGACGTGAGGAGGGTCACAGCGCCCCGTGCGAGGGTGTGCTGGTCGCGCGCAACGCGGAGGATGCACAGATGCGTCGTTGGAGAGAAATATTTGACTGTCGTGCACGTGTCAGGAGGGTGCGTCCCAAGACACAAGGGTGTGCTTGCCCGTCATCGAACCGCCCACTGCACCCCATCCCGTATCACCGAAATTCGAGATGACGCTCTGTCGCAAGGCGGTATAGACATGTTTGGCGTCAAACGAAGACACGGCCGATTTGTCTTTATCGTTCGATACCGATATGAATTCGACGAGCAGCCATCGATTCTAAGACCTGTTTGAGAGCGAACACGGACGCGTTGGAGCTGGACTCACTTTGAACCTGACCATGACATGGACAAGTGGTAGACATATGCTTATGTCATCAACAAACTCAAGTCTTGCTTTCTGGCATCTGCAACCGTGAAGACGTCCAGCATGGCTTCTCTCGTCCGTCCACGCAGCGTCCTCCAAAAGACCCTCGCCCGCTTCTACACAGCAGGTCCCGTTCACGAACCCGAGCCAAATACACACTTCAAAATCACCCTCCGGCGTTCTGCCATCGCCCTCGGCGAGCGCAAGAAAGAGACGTTGACCGCGCTCGGGCTGCACAGACGCATGCAGACGGTCTATCACGAACATACGCCCGAAGCCGCCGGAAAGATACTCAAAGTGAAGGAGCTCGTCGAGGTGGCGAACGTCCCCGCGAGTGCCGTACGGACGCAGTCGGAGCAGCGGTGGGAGCGGAGAGCTCCACGGGGGTACTCGGTCGGAGGATCGCGCCTGAGAGGGTTTCCATGAGTGCTGACATGTCGTCATCGTTGTTGGGTATGTTTTTTTTTTCGGTGTTTGTTCCTATATCCTTTACCCATTACTTTCAGCCTTGCACGATCGTGTTGTAGACTCATTTTTCTGCCATCTTATTTTCATTCAATCCTCTGGTGAAGACTGCATATTGTGCAACCTATGGGAGATGCTTGCCAACCGACTTTTCAAACGCCTGCAGCGGACATTGTGAGTTTATGTATTTACCGTGGAGAGGCTTGGTTGTCGCGGCTAGCCTCACACCATGAGTCCCATACATCTGATACTGTGATGGCTTTCGGTACGCTTCGCTGGAATGGTGAGCGTAAACCTCTGTCATACGACTTAAAATGTAAAGCAAGTGGTTATCAAGTCATTCTCCTCGCTACATGTCCCGGATCGATGCTGACATCCGACAGTGACCCACATCTCTCAATCCCGATCCGTATCGGGATAGGTGCAAGCAATGTAGATTCGGTTCAAAAGAGAAATGCGTGTGCACTTGAAGTATACGCCATTCCAAATCCACGGTCTCTCGGTTGCAGTTATGCTCTGTTCTGCGTCGACAGATGCATTACACTCTACCCAACTCGGGCAAGTTTTAAACATCCATTAGTGTTGTTTCATCGAATCCCTTCGTGGATGGTGAAGACAGAAATCCACACCAGCTGGTTCCGGTGTGGTATCACATGGGAATGACGAAGTGCAGCAGAGTGCCCGAAAGGGCTCCCTCGCCCGCTTGCCCGTGGGAGCTAGTCTGGTGACCAGGGAGCACTAGCTGGCCCTCGCCGATAGGAAGCCTCCTTATCCCCACCCGCTTTCACCCATATCTATGCGACCAGCCTCTCGTTGGGTCGTGCGTGCACACCCTGTGCTCCCTCTTTTCTCGCCCTTTCCCCTCGTCTGCTATAGCTGCTAGTTCCCTAAATGGTCCTGGAAGGGCGGCAGTCGGGGTACTGTCAAACCCCATGATGAGAGCTTTCGCAGGTTCGAAACCGCGCCCTACCGCCCCTTTACCTGTCCATGTGCATACTGTACACGGCCCTGACCTTAGGAGAGAGGCACCTGACGAACGCCGCAAACAGCCCGACAGCCCAGGTCGGTATCTCTTCACACAAACTATGCTCTAGGGAGGGCAACTACATACCCTCTCATTGAGGATATGTTTCTAAGCTTAAAGTAGCGAGAGCGAGGGGAGTAGAGAGACGCCGATTTATCAAGAACGAACAAGAAAGGCGGGCGCATGCGTGCATGACCGATGAGCATCAGGTTAGTAGGCACGCCACAGCGCCGTCGTCTCGCCCCATCCAACACCTTCCCATAACACAAACCGTCCCAATGGGCCAAAAAGGGGGAAGAACCCGGCGCTACAAGTTACAACTTGGCCTCCATCCATGCCTGCACACCGACGTCTCTCGTGAATCGTTGCCACCGTTCCTTGTCTCGATGTTCCTCTGCCATGCGCTTCTCAGCCCAAGCAATGATGCCTTGGGCGAGGAGGGTGACGTCTTCTCGCGTATGTGCGGCGTGAAGGCAGATTCGGACGCGGGACGTGCCTTCTGGAACGGTGGGTGGGTAGATGGGCTTGGTGTGAAGCACCACAGGGCGAGTAGGCATCAGTGATGTAGACTTTGAAGGTACGGACGACGGTGGCGGTGAGGAAGAGTCTGTCATCACGGCTACGGGAACGGAGGGAGAGGACGCTGCATAGGAGAGGAGAAAAGAAGATAGCGCACGCGGCTCGGACGTGAGGATCGGTATTATCGGTGTCGGCAGCGACGGACGCGGCGCGACGGGTGTGGTTTGGTTCCGTGATGCGCCAGAGCGCACGGAGGACGTTTTGTTTCGCCATGATCGTTCGTTTGTTGGGTCGATCTCCCAGGATGAAGCAACCCTCGGTTGTCGTGGTGGTTCTGTCTCTCGGTCGGCGATCGCAGGGGCGAGATGGTCGGGGAGGCTAAGCAGTGAAGATGGGTATTTCTTCAGCTGCGAACGAAGAAGATCGACGAAATATCTGGAAAGGGCGAGCAGGTGTGTGGAGAACTAAGGACAGATTAGCCACGATGCGTGACAAATTCGAGGCGACCTACCGCTTCCGCCGTACCATCCTCAAGCATGTCAAACGAGCAGTTCAGAGCGACGATGTTTGCGAATGTGAGTGTCGTAGTATATACGAGACTCCTGGCATAATTGAGTAGGTAATCTTTGACAAGCTCTGTCGTCAAGAGAACGGCTATCCATGCGAGTTATAAACATAGTCACTCCAACGAATGGACGAGATTGCTCACCTCCGGAGGAAGCCAATGCCTTGCCAAAAGTATGGAGCCTCGCAAACACCCTCTTTTCTAAACCCATATCAGCGACTAATCCGCGACCCTTCGGACCGTAAATCCCCGTGGCATGGGCCTCATCGACGACGATGTACCCATTACCCAGAGGTAGCATCTCCTCGACACATTCCGCGATTTGCGTGAGGGGAGCGATCGTGCCGTCCATGCTATACAGACTTTCAACAGCGACAAGGACACTGGTTTTCCCCTTTTTTAGATTTTCGCGATCCGTGAGGAGTTTAGAGAGAATGAGCCGTAGATCGAGGACAGAGTTGTGTGGGAAGGGGAGAAGCGAATCTGGAGCGAGCCTGGAAAGGCGCATGCCATCGTGTACTGAAGCATGAATGTGGGCGTCGTACAGAACGACGTCTCCAGGCTGTGGGACAGCAGAAAAGAACCCGACGTTGGCGTCGAAGCCTGAATTGAAGAGGAGAGCGGCTTCGGCGCCGAAAAACTGACACAGGCGGGATTCGAGGTCGGCGTGGGGTTGGGATGGGACGAGGAGACGTGACCCTCCTGACCCGAGAATTTTTGGAGATGTGGATAGGGCGGAGAGAACGGCTTTTCTCAAGGCGGGGGAGGTGGAGAGGGAGAGATAGTCGTTGGATGTGAAATCGACCTCGGTGAGTGTGGTCGATGGCGGTTGTGGAAGGCGACGGCGGATCAGACGACGGTCTCGCGAATTCAGGGCTGCAGCGAGTTTTTCGGGCAACGAGGCCATGGCGATGAAAGTTTTGCAAAGGGTTGTGCTAGGGAGATTCACACCTGCATATCAAGCCCGTAGTAGTACGATTCTGCCACAGGGTCGGCATGACGGGACTGTGCTGAAATTCTCATGTTGGGCACCCCAGCATGGGTGCTCTCTGCCTGGGTATGTGCTGGTTTGACGACGAACGGGCTAAAGTGGACCTGTTATTAAAGTTCTTTTACGCTGAGATTGCTTCCATTCTCGCACGACGAACTGAATCTCTCACCGCTTACCCACCTAACATCTGTGCGTGAGAAGTTGGCAGGTGGAGCTCTCGTACTTCGCTGCCCCTAGCTCGCCTCCATGTCTCGCAGCCTTATTACCACCTCACAAATCACTCGGCCCGGCTCTAGGTTCGGGCCGGAAAAACCCTCGCCTCTATCAGTTCGTTTATGCATTCTCTTTCTCAACCAGCCCACGAGCACGATACGCATAGCGTCACAGAGGCTCTGCATTGTGGGATTCGGCCCAATTCCTCGAGCCCTCGCAGGCAACAACTGAGGTTGATGCACGATCTCACTTCGGAGAGGCTTTATGCGCACGTCTCCCAGTCTCATCGGTAAGCCTCGAGGGGCCGATAGTCAGCTCTTCGTAATCACGATGACCGCGTCAAGGCCTCGGCTTGGACTCACCGCCCGCGCCAATGCACAGTGGCCGATCACTGATTGATATTGCACTTGATTGCCACTGGATATGCGTACGTGTTGCAGCTGACTTACTGTCTATTTTACACGACTTGACCAATGAAGAAAATGTTGTCAGTTCGCGCTCAGCCTCGGCCACCCTCTGTCTCCTCGGCCAGTAATGGTAGACGAGCCGGAATTGTACCATCTGACTCGTATTGACCCCCCGCATGTATCCCGCATTGACCGAGTAAGAAAAAATCAAATTTGAAATTACCAACAATTGAAATAATTGACTCGGTGGCCGCGGAATGAATGCGGGGGAATCAATTCAATTTGAACCCATATTGGCCGAGCTACAAAAAAATTAGTTTTCAAATTTTCAGGAAATACAAAAATTTAAAATAATTATCGGTGGGTTCGGGATACATGCGGGGGG
>JBBPNN010000342.1:0-28938 GCA_038090935.1 Hortiboletus campestris
GCTTTCCTGGCCATACCCAAAAGTAAGTATTCACGCTGTTACTGTCCCCAAGTTGAGCTTGCGCTGATGCATCATGGCTGGATAGCTGATCCAGCACACAAGGATGATGCCGACTTCCGCCATTTCCGCCGCCAGCTGTTCCACTCATCACTCGTGGCAATCCTCGACCTGGTGAAACAAGCCATGATAAAACCGCAGGTGACACGATGTTCTGATGGCCATTTCCGCCATATTATATATGGGCTTGGGCCTTATATTGCTGATTACCCAGAGCAGGCAATGCTCGCGTGTATCGTACAGGGTTGGTGTGCATGGTATGTTATGTTCACTTTTCGAACGATGTCTCGACTGACACCGATTAGTTGTACAGCCCAGAATAGTGATCAAGATCAAGATGGTGGACCGCGTGCACACATACACACGGCACAACTACGAGCAACAATGGACCTGTGTGCATTATGGGATAACTATGGTATTGTAGGTGATGTTGAGGTACGTCCGAACTGCATGTTCAATGCTTTCAGTATTAACAATCGGATTGCAATCAGCCGTTCACAGCTCATTTTCCCTGCGCCGACATCCATGAACTGATCGCACCCGATCTACTCCATCAATTAATCAAGGGGACTTTTAAAGACCATCTTGTCAGCTGGGTTAACGAATATCTAGAGTGCACCTATCCAAAGCAACAAGCCACTGAAATGATAGCTGAGATTGACCGCAGGTAGGTCATTGTTTGATCGGGGAACATAGCTATAGTAACTGAGTGAGCGACCTTCGCTCTCGTGAACAGACTTGCTGCTGTGCCCCCATTTCCCGGACTGCGCCGATTTCCTGAGGGTCGAGGATTTAAGCAATGGACGGGAGACGATTCAAAAGCCTTGATGAAGGTGAGCTGTCCTACCGTTCGTTGATTTCAAGCAGTCTAACTCATCAGCCTACTTCTACGTTAGGTTTATTTACCTGCGATTACAGGCCTGGTCCCTGACCCAATGGTTCGCGCAATCGCAGCATTCCTCGAGTTTGGTTACACTGTGCGAAAGTCAGTCATCAATGAAAGTGATCTTGATGCTATTGACAATGCGGTACAGTGCTTCCATCACGAACGGAAGATATTCAAGGAGGTTGGGGTGCGAGAACATTTCTCACTACCTAGACAACACTCAATGGTCCATTATCGGACACTAATCGAAATGTTTGGGGTACCGAATGGACTTTGTTCCTCAATCACAGAATCCCGGCATATCAAGGCAGTGAAAGAACCATGGCGCCGCTCCAACCGATTTGAGGCACTTGGACAAATGCTGGTCACAAACCAACGACTGGACAAATTGGTGGCAGCGCGCTTGGTATTCACACAAAAGGGTATGCTGGATGCGCCACCGGTGCTGGAAGGGATAGTGCACAATGTCGCCACTGTAGATCGCTGGGATGAAGAGGAAGATGAGGCTCGGGCAATCGAAGGGGACAAATCTGTCTATGATGTCTGATTGGCAAGAAAACCTGGCGAGCATACTTGTTACATGTCCGTGGTGCCATATTTGCTAACAATCTGATATATCTTTAGTACCAAATATACCACGTACATGCGAGCATGTTGCTGCCCACTATGGGTTTCCAGAGCTCATGGATTGCATCCGGCGCTTCCTATACGATCAGCTAAACCCCGATGCAGAGATGCCTGGAGACCAGATTGACCTACGCGATTGTCCAATGTTCAACGGTGACATCAAGGTGTTCAACTCTGCATCGGCAACGTACCACGCACCTAGTGATCATTTGGGACAAGGCGGAATGCACCGGGATATCATACGCTGTACACCTCAGTGGCGGGGTGGTGCTGCACGATATGATTGTGTATTCGTAGACGGTGGTGGTTCAGAGGATGATCCACTCGGCGGTTTGTTGGTCGCTCGTGTGTTGCTTTTCTTCTCATTCATGTATCAAGGGGATTCGTACTCATGTGCCCTGGTGAAGTGGTTCCTACTGATCAGTGATGACCCTGATGGCCCAACAGGAATGTGGATCGTGGTGCCGGAGGTGAATGCAGCCTGACAGCAAGTTCGAGCGGTGATTTCAGTTAAAACTATACTACAAGGAGTACATTTGATCGGAGTGTATGGCAAGGAACATTTACCTGTTAGATTTCACTTTTCAGAGTCTCTTACTGCATTTAACGCTTACTATGTCAACAAGTACATAGATCACCATTCATATACTATCTGCTGACTGGTCTGCATAGTCATGTGTTCTGGGGGAACTGTGACAATCTGCAGGGAATGTAAAGACTTTCCGACAGAAATAACAGACCCCACAGCTGGTCCACAGACCACGCAGCTGTCACAGTGGTTGGACATATTGCTGATGCAGGGACTCGTCATTCTGAAGTAGGACTAGTTTCGGACCAGCACCTTTTCGGAAGCTCGGAAGAGCTTGCAGCGAGCAAAACGTTTACCCGTACTTCGCCGGGTCTGGTGAAGTGACAATTTTACATAACCACAATTACACCACCCGTTTATTTCTATAGCGCGAAGGAGTAAATACGCTGCCCGGCCGCCTGTCAACACAAAGCTGTCTGTTAGTCGCAGTGGACCTGGTAGATGATAAGTTTTGCTTAACCAAGGGTTTCTCGTTGGCACAGACCCGTATCGGCACGGACAACGGCGGAAAACGGAGAGGCGACCAGTAATCAGACGGACGGATCTGCCAGTGGATGCTCATACGGACAAATGTTTCCGGCTTCTACGAATAGTAGAAGTCCTTCGTGTCCTCCAATAGTAGACCTGTACCCGTCAGTGGTTCAACTTAGCACTCGCACCTAGGGATACAGGTTTCATTGCGGGTACAGAATGGGATACCCACTGGAAAGGCTGGGTGAGAGATCCCGCACGGCGCCAAGGGAGTGGTTCTGTGTCAATGTCGCCATGCTACGCGCCTACAGTACGCCTCGACTCCGCTCGGTAAACCTCTCAACCCCTACTAGTAGCGGAGCCGAGCATTCTGATACATCACGCGTACGGCCAGACTAATTGCCCAATCAATCTGCGTTCGATCCGTGACTCTCCGAGTCGCCACCGAGTCTCGCGGGTTCAAGTTACTTATTTATGTAAGTAGAATCGATCCATCGTGCCAACAATCTAATACGTCACGCATCTAGCCGCTCAACGCTGACGGGTGCCAGCTAGTCTGGTGACCAGACGCGTCTATGAGTCTTCGTCGATTCCTGATCATCGAGGCAGTCCGGTAAAAGTCATTCGCGATAATCAGGCTGCGCGGATTCCCACGGCTTTGTAAATTTGATTCAGACCAATCAAAAAATGCGATACTTATTGAATTTGAAATCGAAGAGAAAATAATTCCTTTGATTATAACGGCGGTCGCTCTTCGACTCGGACCTCCATGAACGCGCATCGATCATGAAATGGATGCTACCTCCGTAACAAAGGCCATACTCGGTTACAAACTACAGCACCGCGCGCTGGAAGATATCGGTACTCGGCTCGCGATTGAGGCTCTGCTTCTGAAATCATTCAGAGACTATGAACATCGCTCGACACCTTCATTGACGCACGAGGAGCGATATAAGGTTCCGAGAACCAAACCACACTGCAAACCAAATAATCGGCGAGGTGGCAAGACATATCCCTGCAAGTAGGATGTAGTAGGTCCATCCCGTTCCGAGACCTTTCAGTAATCAGTCGATGGCTGACACTGTAGCGGCACCCAATGAGCATCTCACTAGGTTGTTCTGTTAGTGTACCTAATTGTTAGCAGGTCTCCCCAATCATATGCATTTCGGAAACTTACTCATGCTGTTACAGAAGTGCCATGCGCCGGCAACAAGTCGACCAAGAGCGTTTGTACAGTGTTCATTAACGTCATTCCCGAAATGGCGACTAGTGCAGTAAGCGATTGTGCGACTGCTCAGCATTCGCGCGTGCCTAGAGAGAACTTACCAGCGGTGCCGTCATGTTGACTTCTTTTTCGAGACACCGTCTGTAACCAGCATAACACGCTGCATATACAATCAAGTGGAACAGAATCTTTTGCATTATTGCTCGTTCAATCGGAATTTTTTCGTCCCTTGTGACCCGTTCCGCAGAAACTGGATTTTCTGGATCCGCTGATATCCTGTACAACCATTTCTCTCAGTTTCTTGTAATCTCCATCCAGGAGTTTTCCCGTGATCAGGCCACCAATGACTGTTCCTCCACCAATGGCCAGAAAGCACAATCTGGTGTTGGTCTCATTCAAGAACGGATACATCGATTGGAGTGGTGTGGAGATGGTGGTAATCACAGCATAAAATATTCAGTACAAAATCCCGTTGAACACCAAGAGGTTCATCACATCGGGGTAGATTATTTCAAATTCAACGGATGGTATAGACCAAGGTGTTGTAGCATAGCCAAAGGATTTGTCGGGTATGACCGGTTGACCGTCCCGATGTATTTAAAACACTGTAGATATCCAGTATTGCAACGTGTCCTCGCCCTTCAAGACGTCGTCTGCCAAATGGCGTCCTCGCTGCTCACCACCAACTTACCCGATCTCACATTGGCTTCGAGAGGGAAAGTACGCGACATCTACACCACTTCGTCCGAAGACCATCTTCTGTTTGTTGCAACAGACAGGATATCTGTCTACGATGTCATCCTTAAGAACGTTCGTGACTCTCTTCCCGCCATCATCCGCCAGCCAACTCAAAGATTGATCTGTTCCGTAGGGCGTTCCAGAAAAGGGGAAGCTGCTGACGGGCATATCCTTGTTTTGGTTTCGAAAGCTCCAACATATCGTCTCGAATCACCTCATCACAGCCGACATCGACGAGATGCCGGAAGAGGTGAAGAAATACAGGGACCAGCTCGAGGGACGCACAATGCTCGTGAAGAAAGCAAAAGTCATCCCCATAGAAGCCATCGTCAGGGGATACCTCACTGGTACGATGCGTCCTTGGTACTCGTCTGTACATCGCATCTCATAGTATGACCGGATTAGGCTCGGCATGGAGAGAGTACAAAGAATCTGGCACGATGCATGGAATCCGTCTGAGAGAAGGTATGGTGGAATCCGAGAAGCTGGACGAGCCTGTCGTCACACCGTCCACCAAGGCTGAGCAGGGGGCTCACGATGAAAACATATCTCCAGAGACAGGTATCTGGGTGTCTCTGTCTATTGTAGGCATGTCGCTCATGCCTATTTCAGCCGCTCAACTTATTGGTGAGGAACTGTATGCGCGGGTTGCCAAGATTTCGCTAGACCTATACAAGACGGCCGCGGGGCACGCTCTGTCGCGCGGTCTGATTCTGGCGGATACAAAGTTCGAGTTTGGCCTCGTTCCCTCATCGAGCGGATCAGAGGAGCTAATCCTTGTGGACGAGCTACTTACCCCTGACTCGTCGCGATACTGGCCGCTCGCTGGTTATTCTCCAGGAAAATCCCAGCCAAGTTTCGACAAGCAGTACGTGCGGGATTATCTGACAACAGTCGGCTACCGGAAAGGTTTTGAGAGTGGCCCGAATGGAAATGGGGAGGGCTGGGACATGAGTGAGACCACCATTGTGGAAACTCAGGCGAAGTATAGGGCTGCGAAAGAAATGTTGGAACGCTCCCCGTGAAGACATTTATTACCAATGAAGAAACAAGTAGGGTACGGCTGAAAAGTCCGGGACGTTTAAGGCCTAAAATTGTGAATAAGTCCAGGGAAGTGTCGATATACACGGACGGAATTTCACTTCTCAGCCGACCGTTCTTTTCCAACGGACGTTGGACTAGACTGCCTTCTTTGCAGTGACGGACTTGCCGTTACCAGCAGCGGCCCAGTCCTAATGAATTTCGGTAGAGTCTCCTCGAACACCTGCGAGCTATAATGCATGATCTACTCAGTGAATAGCCCACCGGAGACCCTGCAACATCGGAGTATTCGTATTCGACCTTCTTATCATTTCAGCTTCAAGACGAGGATCTAGTCAAACGAACCGGAAGTGACAATATTGTGGGCTAATGGCCGTCTCCGTTTAGCGGCTTTCCTATCGACAGGAGTTCAGCATTTACGAGTACGATCCCATATCGATTTCCCCAAGCCACCGGTGCACGCTGCATACCATCACCTGTTACTCCATCAACAAACGTTACACTTACAAACTACGCAGAATTTACATCATCAACAAAGGGAACGCGAGAGTAACCGAAAATTAAAGCTAGCTTAATCCAGAGACAGCGAATTCGCAAACACCTAAGGACAAAAGATATCCTCAACTTCTAACATATGTTGGAAAAACCTCGAGTCAGTGAATGAAAGGGGTCGTTCAATAAGTCCCTACCTCACTACGCCACAACATTGGCGGCTTCCGCCTTGATGTACGCAACAATTTCTTGCATCTTCGCAAATCCAAGCGAAGACAAGATGTCTAAATCCCACTCTCCCTCCAGGAAGTCGGGTGGCAGAGCACGATGCTCGTGGGGGCGACCAACAAAGTCAGGTGTAACTTCATCTGTGGCCTTATCGCCACAATAAACACGAAGGGAAGTTCCCAGCAGACTCAACCCATACAGACGCGGAATGGGGCAATTGAACAGCACCTGATCGTACCACTGACGCATCTGGGCGTCAGCCCTCTGGCGTTTATTAGGTTCGTTTGCCCATCTGTCCTCTTTAATCTCCACGACGAGAACTGGTTGCTGGTTCTGATTTAAAATGATCATGAAGACAAGAAGGTATACTGTGTCGCGTGGAGAAGTTTCATCGGGGGCAGTTTGTGGGGCAAGGAAGAGGGTGAAGGAGCCTTCGACCACAGCGTAGTTGAACAGGGTCGTAAGGGCCATAATAACGAGATTCGAATGGTTCATTTTGGTGACGACTGACATTGAAGATGTCGAGTAAGCCTTGCGGCCAATTTGTGTCGGTGGAGAAGGGCATGGTACATTATAAGTGCGAGACGAGGGCTTTCAAAATGTTCTGGGTAGGAGAAGTGGAGGAAGTGGGATGTCGCGAATTCCGAAGTCCGCTCACGGTGCACCGAGTAAAGTCGCCGGATTTGCACAACAATATCATAAATCATCATCTCTTTGCACGCGACGGCCTTGGGCATGTCCCAAATTCGACCTGCAGATACATCTAATAGTAATGTTTCAACACCAGGAGATAGTCGCTCTGCTTATACGAAGTGCCTACGGTGTTCGCGCAGGGCAAAAGACGTCGAGGTGCCTACTACAGTGTCCTTGATCGAGAAGCCATCAACCTTCTCCCCCAAGGACACCCTGATCGATTGGGGTCTTTGAACAACCTTGCAGTTGATCTTTCCACTCGGTACGAACAGCTCTGGGGAATGGAGAACCTCGACGAGGCCATTGTCCTCAACCGAGAAGCACTCAACCTTCGTCCACAAGGACATCCTCTTCGATCCGACTCATTGGACGCCCTTGCGCGCCACCTCTGTAATGTAATCGGTTCGCGTACTTGGGGCAGTTGAAGGACAAAGAGGAGGCGATCAGTCTCTACACTTCACTGGCACACGACGTCCAAAGCGCGTCTTCTGCCGACCTTTCTGCCGCTAGAGCATGGGTCCGTACGACCCAGCATTTCCAGCATCACACCCTACTTCTCCCACATGTGACTTCTCTTCGATTACTCACTCAGCATCTCGCCAGTCTCCCATCGTTACCTCAACATCTTGGCATCCTCAAGAAGCTCGCATCGTCACTCGCAGTGGAAGCGTTCTCAGCCTGTCTCCATAATCATGCTCCTGCGCTTGCAGTCGAGCTCCTCGAACAAGGACGTGGTGTCTTTTGGAGCCAGCTCACCCGTCTCCGTTCCCCACTAGATGATCTCGTGATATCTAGCCCAGCAGGAAAGACGCTGGCAGACGAGTTCGCCCACTTCGCCTTGCTCATTCGCAACGCCCTCAATTCACATGAACCAGGTCAGCATGAGCACCTATGTCATCTCAACCTCGAAATGCAGAGGGTTGTTACCAATGTTCGCAACCAACCTAGTTTCTCTCGTTTCCTTCTTCCCTCGCCCTTTCCCGATCTCCAACGTGCGGCCAGTGGGGGGCCTGTCGTCATTATCAATGCTAGCAAGTACAGCTGTGACGCGCTCATCGTCTTACTTGATCGCGATCCTGTTCATATTCCATTGCAAGTCACACGAGAAGGTGTTCGAGACCTCTCGACAGAGCTCCATACCCTGACTGTGCGCGCCAAAAGGGTTGACGTGACGAGAGAGCTCGCAGCCTTCTCACGCAAACTTTGGGATCAGATCGTTTCCCCCATCGTCGATTTCCTCCGGACCATCCATCCATCTCAATCACGCATCTGGTGGTGTCCCACCGCCGAGTTCTCTGTCCTTCCCTTGCACGCTGCTGGTCCCTATAGGAAGGGTCAACAGAATCTGGCTGATATCTACATCTCGTCCTACACCCCAACCCTGAGTACCCTCATTCGTGCTAGACGGCACGATCCGTCGAGTTCTGCAACCAAACGGAAGCGTTTCATTGCCATCAGCCAAGCCAAAGCCGTTGGCAAGGCTGAACTGGTTTCGGTGGGCGCAGAACTGGACAACATTGGTCGGCGCGTCGACGGCCTCGCCACATTCACGCGCATAGATGGAGAGGACTCCTGCATTTCCAGGGGTCGTTGAAGAGTTTGGCAAGAACGATTGGGTGCATCTTGCATGTCATGGTCTCCCGAATCCGAAGAAGCCATTCGAGTCGGCATTCGCTCTGCACGACGGGCACTTTACGACCCAACGTATCACCGGGTGCGATTTGAAGAGCCCAGAGTTTGCATATCTCTCTGCGTGTCATACGACTGTCGGAGACGAGGAGAGTCCGGACGAGGAGATCCATCTGACGTCGGCGATGCAGTTCGCTGGGTTCCGTTCTGTGATCGGGACAATGTGGGCTGTGGATGATGGTGAGACAAACAAGATCATGTAGACTTTCTACAGATATATGGTGGGCCAGTCTGGCCATCTGGATCATACCCGTGCAGCGTTCGCGCTGAACGAGACGATGAAATGTGTGAATGTACCATTTGATCAACGGATTTTTTATATCCATCTCGGTGTCTAGTTGTAGTATATCTTCGTTTGCTCTCTCTCGCTCATAGTGCTGGCTGTGTGTAACGCTATCAGATGCTATCCATTTGTTGGCCAACCCAACGTCGACCAAGCAACTGCCTCAAGAAAAGCGCCACCTGAGTAAACTGAATTTAGTCTCCCGGGCCTCGACTGCTTAGTGAATCTAGGGATCAGGACGTTCCTGATCATTCGCGACACTCCTGCAGCCTCTCCCAAAGGTATGCAGCGACAGGCTTTCAACGCAGCCAAGATTACCTGCATATCATGCCAACGGTCACCCCAGTCTTTCATACGGATAATGGTTATTTTGAATATTCTACGTCTGATGCGGGATGTACATAGTACAAGGGATCTCCGCCTATCTTTATTCTGGAAGCAATTGTACTTTCGCTGTGGACACATGATGGAAGGATTGGTGCAGAAAGACAAAACATTGACGATCTATTGCTGCTCATTTATTTCCAGCCAGTCAAGACAGACCCTAGAATAGAGGCGCCGGGCTCGATATCGATCGAGGGTCGGATACAAGAGTTGCGCAACGACCGCCGCAGCAACAGGTTTTTCGAGGATCAATTTCCGGCTCAGATCTGTTGCTATCAAGCCTCTTACTGACAGTTCTCAAAATGAGAATTGCGCTAGCAAATAATGACTATTCCAAGAGTGGGGAATTAGATACAGAGGGACCGACTACTTATATACTGCTAGACGAAGAGACCATGAGGAAAGCATGAGGTATGACGTAGTTAATAGAATGTGATAGAATTGTCTGGAAGGAATCTGTGAGTCTGTGAAGGGATGATGTGAAATGTGAAGAAGTGAAAAGGTGAAATAGAAGAGAAATAAAAGCGTCTCTGACAGTTGCCACTGGGATGCCAGTGAATGAATGACCCACGAGGGTGCTATGCCAAGTCGACCGAAAATCCTCATAAGCACAGAAGTAAATGGGCCCGGGGTGCACAAGCCCACTCCCCGTCACCACCACGGATGTTTCGATACAATCTTGTGCCGAGCATGCACGATCAAGCAATGAAAATGAAATTCCGGAATCCGACCAACAAATCCCGGACCGTCGGACTACCGAAAACAGCGTCGGTCAATGTCTGCCGTAATCACTGAAGGAACACGATTGCTGAGTCAGGCCGAGGTGACGTTCAGCTATTCCGCCTTTTTTTCCCTCCCTAGTACCACGACATATCCTACCATAAAATGGCCATCTTTTACGACGAGATCCCAGACAAGCATCTCGGGTGGATCGCAAGGAAAAAGCTGTTCTGGGTCGTCGCCGCTGCTCTTACTGGACGGGCACGTCAACCTCTCGTCAAAGGGATGCATAGAGAGCCCTCACATACTACTCAAGAAATAACTGTATTTGGTATGAGAATATGACCAGTAGTGGTGGGTCCCCTCATTACGCTCTACCGCCGTCTGGGACTGGCACCAGCTTGCTGGGTGTCGAGACCATTGCGCACGTGCGTGAGCCCGGAAATGCCAAGATCACAATCATGTTCTACTCCTTTGAAGGCGCGCCACGGATCTTGATGTGGGGAACAGTTATGTACGCGTCCCGCAGCGTGCATCCATCGCTCTGCGGACTGCTGATATCGATGAATCTCCAACGACGCGATTCAGATACTGTGCACAAGTTTGGCACGCCAAAGTACGATTTTCTCATACCACCGGCGAGCCGCAAGGCTAGTTCCCGTGCAGCGATCGGCATCGACGTGCACAAGATCGCCTACGGTGAGCAACCCGAGCGTTGTTACACACGCGTTGCCTCTAACCCTTGTTCCGAGCCTGCCCAGTCCTGTGGCTTTGGCATCCCTCAATATAAATTCATTGGCCAGCATTTACAACTCGGACGGTTCTGTGATTACCTGGAGCAAGCGGAGGAAAAAGTATTTTCCACAGAAAATGCACGAAACGGAATCGAGGCGTGGTGGATTGTTACGATCGCCGCTCTACGGTCACCGTCCCAGACTGACCCAGCTACAGCCGGAGCGCCGTCATGAACCAAGGTTCAACGAAAGGCTTCTCGTGGCTTTCTCACTGGATGTCACAACCACCTTGACAGCGCTTAGACTCGTTAGTCTGCGTATACACTAAGCGATCATCGGGAATTCTGTTTTTGTTCGAGTTGTGCCTCGATTGCACATATTATAAGGCAGGTCATCGCCCGGAGCATTAGATATGCCTGTGGTACTTAATCGTGAAACGCACTGATCACCTCAGGTGACATTTGAACGGATGCATGTGGTAGCGAGATCTGGGAGTTTACAAGGCGTATGGCAGTTTGTGGCCCGACTGCGGCCCGTTGTGTGACCATGGGTCTTCTTCCAACCAGTGTCATCGTGTCCAATTACATCGAGGCTGCAAACACTCCGCTCCTGCTCGCAGATACATGAGCGGTGTCGCAGCCAAAGTAGTGTAACTTGTCAGTAATAGTATTTGCATGTTGCATCATAGCGGAGGTGGAGGCGCAGCCCTATAAATATCGTCGGGTAACCTTGAGATAGTTTGTAACAAAGAAGAAAGTCCGAGAAGAAAGGATAGTGAAGAACTTGAAGAAGTACGAAATACGACACGTATGTATGTAAGACGCAGTCTGTAAAGCTGCTGTTGCAGCATGCTGAGAAGTACACCAAGATGTTTCTCATAAACGAGCTCACTGCATGTTTCAAGGCGCCAACTTCAATATCGTAAACAATACACCAATCAACCAATCAACTGAATATCGTGATGCGGTGATCCGCTCCAGCTCCACTACTTGTCGGACCGGAGAGAAAAACTGGTCACCTGCATTCGTCCACCCACAGATAATAGTCTACTAGGAACGCCTCGGAGCTTGCGCATTTCAGAAAAAATCCCAATTGTTCAAAGAAGTCCAACAATCGGCTCGCGCTCCGGAGTGGCCCCTTTCTTGACCATTGTAGTTATCACTGACACGTGTGTAGAACATACATAGCAGGTATGTTAATATTTGTGAAACACGAAATCGGCCATCATGTTTGTGACCTGAGGATCCTTGGGCTGCATAAAAGGGGGCACTCTAAGCCACGAATTCCGCAAGACACCCTTCGTGCGTCTTTTGAAAGGCAAGCATGCAGTTCCCTGCCATTCTTATAGTTCTTGTTGCCGCTGCTACTGCAATCGCCGCTCCAGTGCGTCCTCGTTTTTGGTTCTCTGAAATGCCGTGATTGTGTCCGGTTGTACTCATGGGATCGGTGTTGTTAGGGGCCTAACGGTGGGTACGTGGAGCGTGGTTCACCCGGGTGGAAGCGCGCTGAAAGCGGCCTTGCGTAATTGGAAACGATCTCGCGCGCGCGAGAGGTCGCCACAAACATCTCTATGTTGATTGTGAGTGTCGTCTTCAAATTTCTCGGCCTTGGTTAAGCATTTTCCAGTATCATTTCTTTCAAACGACGCACTTTGCTTGCACCTGCGACGAGAATGCTACATCATATCTTTCATTGCCGAATAAGCCTGACAATCCGCTATCGTGATTTGGTGTCGGAGGGGATATCTGAGCGAGTACACTGACACTACCTGACGTGTTGACCGTCTTGTCGAACGCTCGCTATATTTGTTTCTGGAATTTGAATGTATAACTTGCCCATTGTTCGTTTGCTGTCATCGTAAAAAAATCGAGAGTTCGCCGGAATGCGGATCGGTATGTGCCATAAATGGGGCTTGCCTAACTGGGCGCTTATCGCGGCGCCTTTCCGGAAGCTATTAGGAAGGTTCCGGCGAGCAAGAGGTTTATCCGGACTTTGCCGGGTCTAGTACTTCGAGACCATGAAGTGACAGTTTAAACCACCATTCCACCACCCGTTTCTCTCATTCGTGCTAGAGCGCGAGCTCTCAAGTTCTGTAACTTAGCGGAAACGGTTCATCACCGCATTGGCCAAGGCAAAGTTGTTGGCGAGACTGAATTGGTTTCGGTTGGCGTAAAGCCTATTGGACAATATTGGACAGCGCGTCGGCGGCCCCATCGCCACATTCACGAGCATAGATGGAGAGGAATCTTGCATTTCCAGGGTCCTCGAAGAACTTGGCAAGAACGATTGGGTGCACCTTCAATATCCATCTTGGTGCCTAGTTCTGGTATACCTTCGTTTACTTTCTTGCTTCACATTGCTCGTGCTTGCGGTGTGTAGTACTACCAAATAGGCCAAGTGTATACGATGTCAGATCCTCGCGTCCCTAGCCCGGAACACTCGACGACAGAACCCCAGCATACAAGAGCGCGATGGGATCAGAGGTTCCTTTGATAATGATAATCTCTGGTATGCGTCGGTCAAGGAAAACCTTCGAGAAACGGCACATAGAAAAGCCTGGCCAACGCATGGCTGCGTCATCCCAGTCACTGGGCTCTACGGTATAGCTCTTCTTGAATCCAACTCCGATCCCTACGATCAATGTTTGACGACATTTTCATGATAACAATTTTCGCAGAATCCCCCTCCATCCGAGTTAATTACACAAAGGATTGTGTGGGATGTGTCTCCGTAACTTGGCTCCTACTAAGAGGAGACAAGGATCCACTTCAAGAGTGGCGAAAATGTCACCTGAAAATGACGAGGTTCAGTGTCGAGATGGACACCCGAGAGAGCAGGTAGGGTACTGTGCACATAGTGGGCGTATACCACCAAGGCCTCTCTTCCGTGCCCAACACGGCCTTGCAATGCACGTTGGCGGCCGACCGGCTAGTCCAGTTCTAATTCGTCGCGATCACAAGACAATTTTGACAGTACCCGAAAACAGTGTCAGAGAGATCGGTCGTGAGATTCTAGTACAGAGGAAGAAGACATCGTAAAAAAGACACCAGTGATCAAGCCATGTCAAAGTTGTAATGTTCCAAGGAACCCCATCCCTCGAAACTACCCATCGCAGAGATAGTATTCATCTCGGAGTTTCGCTCGGAATTGTATGGGTCATGATTGTATGGCGCTGGATTGTACATTCCAGCCGTGGACGGTGAAGCGAACCCCTCCATGTAAAATGTTGACCAATGAAAATCTGTGGCGGGGTCGAAGGGGACGTCTCCTTGGAAAAGAGCGACCGGCGTAGTGTTGCCATTGGCAGGGATACTCGCATGCGGTAATTCCACGTCGGCCCACGGTTCATGTGTGTTCCAGGAAATGGGAGCGACCAAGGTGGGATTGTTGGAGCCACCCGTGTCCAGTGGCTCTGGGTGGGCCAAACCATGTGCGTTTGACGCCATGTATTCGGGTGTAGTGTTTGTGAAACCAGCTGCCTGGGAACTGGGGCCAGTCGCGTCCGATGACTCCACATTGGGTTGTTCATACTTGTCGGCACCTTGCTGTGAAGTAGAAGGCAAGCAATCGTCCAGTGTCGTATCCTCACCATGACCAGCGGGATATTTGATCTTGTCACCCGCGCGAACCTGAGTTGGTTTTGAACGCTGCTCGGTGGTTTTTGGTTTCCGTACCCGCTTGGTTTTCCTGGGACGAGAGGTAGCGTCGCTAGTGGCAGCCAGAGACGACTTCCAAAAGACAAACGCGAAAGTCCCAGTATTCTTGGAAGACGCACGCAGCTGCGGTATATAGCCGTGGGCTCTCTTCCGATGCTTCGTTAACAACGAGGGGTCGTTCGTTCTGTACTTGCAGGGCTCTTCACGCTCTAGCAACCCAGAAGGACCAAGTACTTGGATTTTATCCGGACAGTCATGAATTTGCTCGCCCGTGCTAAATGGGAGCCAAGTGAACATCCCGCTGTTGGGTGTCGTGAAAGAGAAACTTACTGTATCGCGAAGTGGACATCGAGACGCCTTGGATCCAAAGTGTAGAAGTCGCATTCCGGCCACTCGCAGTAGGATAGCCTATCGATAGTTGTCAGGTTCGACACGGTCATATCACCAGGATACACGCACCTGTTTGAATCTTCGTGCTTTACTTTGTGCTTCCTTAGCTCGAAGTCCCGCAAGAAGACCATGTCGCAGCCGTCCACGTCGCAGGAGTAAGTCTGGAGTGAGTCGATTAAATGCAAGTGCGATAAGACGAATGGAAAACTTACCTTGCCCATTATTTATGTTTGATAGTTATCTGATCAAGAAGATACCAGGAACGTACATGAGAATGACCTGATTCTCGTAGGGAGGCGCAGGCTTAGACCCCAACCGGCCGGGTTTTATTTATATGCATGATCTGTGGATATATTACCTTCAAGTTTGTTCGTCTTTGTCGAGCTTGAAAGAGCACGCGGGTACCTCCCAGAAATCACAGAAGCCATCGGTGTGGATGTTCATTTCAGGGCTCGCACAAAGCAGCGGTTGTTTGCGAGTGTGGCAGAGCGAAATATATGTGAAATGGAAATGTACAATAGACGTGATTTTCGAAAGGAGGAACGTACGCTGGGTTAGAACGTGGCTCGGGAAAGACAGTATCCACATTCAAACCACCGACAGAGCTTGGGGTCCTGGGAAAACACCTTGGATATACCACTCGGATCTCTTCTAGATTCGCTCGCAGATTATCATGCCAAACACTCGACGAAGATCACCTGGGTGTGGCATGCTAGCGCAGAGGATCTAGATTGACCATTCACTGGCACAGACCTACCGAGTAGACGACTGGTCATGGAGAAAAAAGTCCAAGGACTTGCGTACTTTCCAATATAAATCTTTGCAGGTTTACCCTCGATGTCGTAAATTCTCAGCATCAGTCGAGATAGCGACTCGGGACGGCCCGGGACGCATCCACGTCAATGAAACATGCAACCAAAAATATTTTCTGCCGTCGAGCGCTATGCATTGTGCGTGTGGCCTGTGAGACAGAGACACGAGTCGCTCCCAATGATGGGGGTAGTGCTATTGGGTTATCAGGCACCCGCCGTGCTTTCGGTGAGCGTTGATTGTCCTGGGTCCACATACGGGTTGATTGATAAACGCATCTCCTTGAAGAAGAAATGAATGGGTGCCTGGGTACAAGTGGGAGAGCCGCTTTGATTGAGTTAACGGTTACCACGTAAGTTCTTCACAGGACGAGGCTTGTCCACGTCAGCATCGGCGGTCGATGAGCTAGAACGACACAACCAAATTTGGGGAGGAAAATCTGGTGGTCCTTGCACCGCCACATTGACAGCCTACTTTCTCATTTCACACATTCACAGTGGGAGCGGCACCGGCAAGATCTTTAAACAGATTGCCAAAGCGTACATGAGATGCCATCGTTTCCGCAGCATCCCCCGAACTTTGTACAGACCTCGCGCGTGCCCTACTAAAAAATAAATCCGCCGCCATTGATTGTTTACTGTCAGAAAATCCCAAAGTGGATGTCCATCCTGCTCTCTTCCGACGGCCGCGTCACACCTCGGTCACCCGCAGGGATCGTGCGTAGATGGCACGACCTGGCAACTTACAAGCACTATTCCACACTGACATTATACTCTCGCCACGGTATCGCAACAAGACTCGTTTAAGCTGCCTGGGCCAGTGATTCAAGTGTGAAATCTGTGGATCACGACCCTCACCAGATATTTACGAGCACTTTCGGGACGGACGTCCTTGTTTTCCTGTGGCGGTCAATCAGGTACAGTCCCAGATGAGGCTGGAACTTGTTCCGTCTCCGTGTACTAGTAAAGGTAATTGAATACCCACGACATACCCACAATATATTCGGTTGCAATAAATAGGATACAAAAACGAGGGTGGGTAGCTAAATAATTAGTGATACAATGGAAATGCATGTGTCGATAGTGTGTTATAAACGAGTGGAAGCAGTAGCATCGAGTGACCAAGTCCATGGTGAGCAGATACAGATGCAAAAGAGAGAAAAAAGAATCGGTGCACGACAAGTCAAGCATCATGCACGTAGAACTGCCTGTGCGTATCCAGCATGGACTGATCCCAGCCATCGATCCCGGACTCGACCATCCATTCGGGGCAAAGACATCCCTCCCGGCCGGTGTGCACCTCAAGACTAGTCGCATCAGAAGGGAGGTCCGCGGGAAGAGGTTCCAGTTGGTGCTTCAGGCCAGTCATGTCGAACGTGCTGTAACTCTCCTCGAACTTGGCCATCCATTGAGAACGCAACGACGGGTCGAAAAGGGTGTCCAATCCCATTTCGTCGTCGGAACCGACCAATGTCGCGCCGCTGGAATCGTAGCCAAAGTCTTCGTAGCAATCTACTTCCATCGCGCCCCCATCCACGTTTTCTCGAGGAAGAAAGGGGGTGTGGTTGGCAGGAGGGCCACTCCTGGGGTCCTTGGCCGTGCGGGATACGCGAGTCGGTTTGCGACGTGACGCTGGGGCAGGACGCTTAGAAGGCCGGCGGCGTCGGGTGACTTTCTCGTCCTTCTTCTTTTGCCGAATCTTGGGAAGAGCAGCGGGAGCAGCCTTTGGCCGACTGCGGTTGGGTGGTGGTATATACCCATGCACTTTCTTACGGTGCCTCGAGAGGGCGGCAGGGTCGTGCGTTCTGTAATCGCAGCGAAGTTCATGGCCACCAAGTCGTGTCATATCTGGACACTCGAGATTCTTCTCGCCGGTGCTGGAAGGGAAGGAAGTGAACACCCCGGTGTTGAGTAGAAACGTCGTGAAAGGGTCGACTTACTGTATTGCGAAGTGGATCCCCAGTCTCCTCTTTTGCAGAGTGATAAAGTCACATTCAGAGCAATGAAGTACGCTATCGGTAACCGTCAAATTCGACGATGGTCACATCGCCGAGATATCCTGGCGTACCTGTCCGGATCTTCATGAGTGGCCGTGTGCTTTTTCAGCTCATAAGACCTCGAGAAGACCTTGTCGCAGTTGGCAAAGGTGCAGGAGTAAGTCTGGAACGAATCGGTCAGTTCCAATTCTGATGAGGGAGACGAAGAACGAACCTCGCCCATGGTCAATAGGTTGATCTTGCCGTAGGAGAAATGGAGCAGAAATGTATGCAGAAGGGTATCAGGTATGTCTAGGAGAATGACCAGATTCTCGCAGATGGTGGAAAGACACGTTTGAGTGAAGACACCACCCCAACCTGCCGCGTTTATATGTCTCTCGTGTCCCCGATTGTTGGACGCTGTGGACATCTTTGACTTTCCGCGTCATTGTCTAGCTCGACAGGAATCATCAAAGCGGAGGGCACGTACTTTGCGGGGTTGCCAAGGAAGACGTTCCAAGCGTCACAAAAGACATCAGTGTGGGCCTTTATTCCACCCTTTTCGCACGTGGACAAAGCAAGCATCGCGGGAATGACGTCGAATGTTCCTGGAAGCCTGGGTGTAAGCATTCGGGGGATCAGAACATCGATGTACTACTGTACTCAAAGTGCTTGGGACTGGTCCTTGTCGACAGGGCCAAACTTGCATGACATACTAGATCATCTTCCCACGACTGCTTGACATTGCCATCGCTGCGTCTACGTGTAGCTGTTCCAAAATGCTCCCTCAAACGACGCCCTGGTTCAAAGCTTCACGACTCGAAGTCTTGATCACCAATGCGTGCGATCCATCTCTCTCAGAACCAAACTACGCCCACCATCTCGAAATCGCAGAGTTTGTAAACAGCAAAAAGGCCAATACGTGAGTCCCCGGGGGCATATCCCGGTAACACGCTCGTCTGCTGATACCTCGCCCCGACATTCAAAGGCCTCGTGAAGCCGTCATGGTGATTGCCCGGCTGGCAAATAATAGGAATCCCCACATCGCCGTTCTCGCTCTTGCCCTCCTCGACACGCTCGTCCAGTCATGTGGATACCCGCTCCATCTCCAAATCGCGACCAAGGAGTTTCTAAACGAGCTCGTCCGCCGATTCCCTGAACGACCACCCGCATTCCCCGGTTCCGTCATGTCTCGAATATTGGAGCTCATTCATGGTTGGAAGGAGGGCATCTGTGCCGAGTCGAGGTGGAAGGAGGATCTTGGAAATATAAGGGATATGCATCGGTTGTTGACGTTCAAGGGGTATCGGTTTAGAGAACTACCCTCGCGGAACCTTTCGGAAAACACGATGGTAGGCGTTGAGCTCATTTGGACCTCTTCCATCATCCTCTGTCCTGACTGGTTTTTATAGACTATAAAGTCGCCAGAAGAACTCGAGAATGAGGACAGAGAAGCGCAGTCTGCCAAGTTACAAGAACTCATTCGACGAGGAACGCCGCGTGACCTGGCTGCGGCTCAGGAACTGATGAAAGCGCTCGCGGGGGCAAACCCAGATACGAAACCAGACTATCGGAGTCAATCACTGTCGGAGCTTGCGAAAATGCAGAGTAAAGTGGTGCTACTGAACGAGATGCTAGATAACGTGGATGAAGAAAGGGGCGAGCGGTGGGCAAAGGGGGACGTGTATGATCAGGTGGCAGCGGTTCTCAAGGGTGCGCGTCCAAAGCTGCAGAAATGGGTGTCCGATGCAGAAACGGATGATCCAGAGTCTCTGAGTGAGTAGAGCATATCCTAGTCTCTACACAATCGTTGACCCTCCTCGCAGATGCCTTCTTGGAAGCCAACGATCAAATTAACACAGCATTAGCGCGGTTCGAGGCGTTCCAGAAAGGTGACTTTGCAGCAGTAGCGTCCATTCCAATGTCAATAGCATCCGGGTCCGGAGCTGGCGGTAATGGAACTTCGCTCATTGATCTCGACGACGGATTGGCAGATGCCACAAATAGCGGAAGCACGAACCGCGTCGACGATCTGATGGACTTGTTTTCTCAACAACCTCCCCCGATCAATACCGCGACGCGACCTTCACTAGTGTCCTCCCCATTCCCAACAACAGCGCAGTCCCAACCCCAGATCGGATCGATCATGCTTCCTGGGACACCTACGCCCCCGAATGAATCCACCAAGGGCGCTGCACGGAGAACGACATCTCCACCTGCCAATTTCGGCGCAGCGTCCTCGTCTCCCGGTCTGTCCATGGGTTCGATAACACAATCCCATCCTTCAGCGTCGTCCCAACCCGTGCCCGCCATGGGACCAATGCAGTTTGCAAACATGGTGCAACCCAAACCTCAGAACCAGATTTGGGGCTCGGACGCAGGCATTCCCGCTTCTGGTAGCCCACGGACCTCGTCTCTGGCTGCTGCCACGCCGCCTTCGGGACTCGCGACGCCTCTGGGTCTAGGGTTCCAGCACCAGACGATAGGTGCCACAGCTGGACAACGGACGCAGACGCAACCGACCACGGCCCAAAGCAAAGACCCATTCGCCGATCTCGCTGGACTCTTTTGATGTGTAGATTTTTGGGTGCGCGGCCCTGCTGAACGTATCTCTGGAAATGTCTTTTGGGTTTGGTGAGGAGGGGATCTACGGCTACGAGCTGCGGCATCGTAGTATTTCGTGGTGCAACCGACAGACACCCTTGGCTGGAACGATGGGGAATTCGGACGCAGGATGTGTACGTTTTCTTTTTTTGCATCAATCTCACTTGCAATTTGGAGCCTTGCAACGGCCCGGAACGATCCGGCGAATGCGGTGACGTGCCCATGGTCTATCTACATCGACCGACGACATGGATCCAGGCAAGGATGTAACGATCGACGAGAACCTCGTCTACTTCTATTCTCCTAGCCATCTACCAGGTGATCGTGTAAAGAGTAACGCAGTGTTCCGATCATGACAAGTGAGTTACTCGATAGCGAATCATCGATCATCCTCGCGTATATTCTAGCATCCATCGACGATTCAGAAAGACTGGGGCTCCCAAAAGGCCCGAGACAGAGCGACGTGACCCATTGGGTGTTCAGCTCAGCCAAGTCGCCCAGGCGCTGAATTGACCACTCATGGCGTTGCCATCTCACGTGCGAGCACTCTGGCAGTCTGTTGCGAAAAGTGCAGTTCGTCGAACCTGCCGCGCGAATGAAATCCGCAAAACGTCGACAATGACGGACAAACGTACCACATGAAACTATCTTGAGCGCTTCCCTCGGCAACGGCACAGTTGACAGTGTCGCTCCTGCTCCCGTTGAGCTCGTACACGCACGCGTTGACGCACCCCGTGACATTGAGCGCGGCAGTACCGTTGAGGTAGTTGCTGGGGTGATTATAAATGTCGGTAAAGAGCCCATACGAGTCAAATAAAGCTAATTCATATTGCATGGGGTGAGTACTGCCAGTCTGGGCGTAGATTCGCGCTTACCGATGCTGAGCCTCGGGCAAGCCAGGAGCGAGCTCCCGCATGTAGACGTTCCACTCGGTCGTGTTGCGCTCTGCGATCCAGTACTTGTTGATGTATGAGTCCTTGGCGTACAGGATGGTCAGATCAAGCGGGATGATCTGCCGCGCAAGGGGTAAGCATTTCGGCCGTAACCCTGCGTTCCGGACGTACGTTTTGCATGATAAGGTTGCGCGCGCCGCTCTCATAAAGTCGTTTCAAAACGTCGATGGCACATTGCCTGACGGAAACGATCGACACGTCCGGTGCGTCGCTCCCAGTCAAGAGCGCGTTGATGCCGAGACCGCTCGTCCCGATCCAAATCGTATACATGGTCTCTTGTGCGTCGAGCGCGAGGGTGCCGTTGTACGTCTCGTTCAAGTACGTGGGGATCTGCCATTCCATGATAGGGGAGAAGGGACGGTAGGTGAGAAAGTTGGAGCAAGTCGCCCCGGACTTTGCGAACCCTGCGAGTGATGTGAGATGATCCAGATGAGGCGAGCGACGCGTGGAGTGCAGGGACCAGAGGGACTCACCGTAGAGGTCAAAGGGACCGTACCCGGCAGCCCACGTCGGCCATTGGTAGCCGCCAGACCCAGAGGGGTAGTACGACGCGTCCGTATACGAGTCTCCAAACGTGACAAAGTTTTTGATCTGGCCAGGTGCGACACCGAGCGCGAGACAGAGCGTGATGAGCGCCAAGAGCGCAGACGCAATCTGGGGAGAAATCATGGTGATACCCAGAACCGACGACGACCAAGGTTCTTCTTATATGTGTGCCCGGAGAATATCTCATCTAGTCTCATCTAAGAATAGCCAAGGGTTTTCCCGGGCTAGGACCTTCTCGTTAGTGCATAATCTCTTTACAGATAACACGGAGTCTACGACATCAATCAGAAGCTCTGAGAGTCTTGGTTAATCGTAAGGGCAACAGTATTGATGTGACAAACTTGCAAGTTGGTGTGATCGCATGGAGCGCGGTGCATGCCAGCGACGTCAGTGACACAGCTAGTCGTCCTGCTTCATTCCGGAGGCTCAGACCCAGTATGACCACCAATTCCAGTGTCTGGATCGCATGCTACGGATGTCCTAAGTCGTGCAGGAAAAATGACCTTCAAACCCTGGTCAGGCTCTCAGGTAGCTGAGTGATTTTAGTTGCCGAGTTGACATCCCTTTTAATGAGTGATCTCGCTCACGAATCTGCTGAAGTGGGACTGTCGTTGAGAGTGGTAGCACTAGCAATAGGATCAGCCAATCCATGCTCTTGAACTTTAAGTACCGTGCACACCTCAACAAGGATAATTGCGATTCGTGCTCACCGTCCACCACGTTCGACCCGGGCGACTTCTTCGGCGGTGGCGAGGCGCGCCGCTCTGTCAGCTCCCTATACGTCGCCCCGTAAGACAACCGCAATTATGTCCGCTCCGCTTTCAGCTTGCCAGGCTCAGAGTCTATCACATCCTCCGCCTTCCGCTTCCGTTCGCCTTTGACACCCTCCACTGCACGTAGATCTAACGTGTGTTTGGATGGAGTGACTCTCATCACCGCGCAGAGCTTTCCCTCGGTGTGATGGTGGTTCAGAGGCGGTTGTAGGCACCATCATCTCTTGCGGTCGCATGCGCCCCCTTGTTATAACGAGTGCAATGAGTGAAGATTGCACTCGAGAGTCGGGGCAGAGTCACTTCATTGTAGAGCATGCACGTGACCCGTCTCTCTCTTGCCAATCGTCCATGGAGCGTTCTCGCCAGATTTTCCACAAAATCGCATCTGCCTCACGCCAAGTCGTCACTGTTGCCAACGATTATGCTGTTCGTGAGGACTTGAATGGCGTCTCGCGCTGTCATTTTCAGTTGGAAGAGGACATGCGAAGAATTTCCGTGGCCTCTGAATGTCTCTCAGGTATCCTTGACAAACCAACTCCTGAAAAAGGTCCTGCAGTCGACGTCCGAATACAAGATTGGCTCAGCACAGATGAACCACAAGAGTGTCTACACATACTAAGCCGGATGGAGGGTTTACTGCGGCAAGACGCTTCCTCATGGATACCTCGAATTTTTCGAAGAGGACAAGGTTCGACTGCCACGCAAGACAAAATCAAGGAAGCTGTTGATCTCTTTAATTCATGCAAAGGATGTTTTCATTTCTTGTTCTCGACAGAGATCTGGTGAGTCACTTCGTCACTGGATGGCCGATGGACTGGCAACAATACCACTCAGGGATAACGAGTGGGCTGTTCAGAAGCGGCAGGATGTACCTCGACCTCAAGATCACGTAGTCCGAGAGGAGTCTAATCTTCTGGAGCCAAGGTTTCCGGTTCCGGTTCAGACAGAAACCAAGTAAGTCTTGGTACTATGAAGGACCGCTCTCTAATCGATGTTTAGCACTTCTGGTCCACTGGACCGGGGTGTCCACGAAGGCGTTCATGCGGCCACCCAGGGATCTGGAATCGTCGTTCAAGATTTGCCAACTCCCGTTCATGCCGACATTAGGTGTGTCTTGTGATTCGACGAATGAGTATCCTCTCATCGTTGCTTAGCACTACTGTGCTGAAGACAGTTGACTGCCAGGACGAACATACAGTTACACAGAGGAGACCCGAAATGAAGACCGATAAGCAAAGAGGGGAAGAAGGTAGTAATTATACCTCTATTGACGTTTACTTGCACGCGACCATGCTGACGTTCCCGTAGAAAAGAAACTGGAAGAAATGTTGAAGTGGCTCGACGGACTGAACTGTGCTGAAAAGCAGGATGTTACATCGTTGCTTCGCCAAGAAGATACATGCAAATGGTTGTTTGACACGACCCAGTACAAAACATGGAAGGATGGAGAGAGCGGGTCTTTGTGGTTGCGAGGCAAACGTGAGACCTTTGAAAGATTCCACTATCCATCCTTCACTGACCAGGCTGTGATCGTAGCCGGGGCAGGCAAATCCGTATTGGCGTACGTATACATTTTATGTATTCCAACGGCGCTAACCCCGCTTGCAGGTCGTTCGTCATTGATTCCTTCAAGATGGCCTGGCCCGAAGGAGAAATCCTTACATTTTTCTATTGTGATTCTCGGAACGAGCGGTCTACAAGCCCTGCGTCAGTAATGCGCTCAATATTGTCCCAGCTACTTCGTCAGCTTCATCGTCGTTCTGTCGAACTTGGGAACGTCTTTGATGACCTGATTAAGGCGAAGGAATGGGGCGGTGGAACACTCAACAATGCGAAGGAACTCGCTGGATTTGCATCTCATGTAGTCAAGCTGTCGAGCCAGAAGCCTCTAGTTGTCGTGGATGCCCTTGACGAATGCAAGGACGTTCGCAATCTTATCCAGGCTCTCATGGTGATCAAAGGACATGTACGACTCTTCCTGACCAGCCGGCCCTTGTATACTATCATGGATGGCCTCAAGGGTGTTCCATTCGTGTCAATGGATGACATGGATGACATGGCCGACAAGTTGTCGGCGGATATCGAATTGCATGTCACTCGAGAACTGGATGCTCGTCCACGGTTAAGAGACCTTGACTCTGGATTCAAGACGGAGATCCGCTTCGTCTTGTGTGACAGGGCGGATGGCATGTAGGGACTCCTGATCTACATTGAAGAGCGGAGACTAAGTGTTTACGTTCCCAAGGTTTCGTTGGGTTCAATGTTCGATTGATGCACTTGATCGATGCGTAACTCGAAAAGAAGTCCGCAATGCTCTCTACAACCTACCAAAGGGGCTCGATGAAACATACGAGAGAATCTTGCTCGCAATTGATATGGAGACTATGGCAGGACAGCTGGCGCAACGAGCATTGATTTGGCTCGTGGCAGCGCTACGCTCCCTGCGGTTAACCGAAATCATGGAGGCGTTGTCAATCAATCTTCAGACGCGAACACTGGATTCCGACATTGGACCGATGCACAACGGGGCCTTGCTGGAAGCGTGCGGGAGCTTAGTGACTTACACCGAAAAGACGGGAATCATCATCCTATCCCACTCCAGCGTCAAGGTGGATCTTGCAAGTGGATTGTGTGTTTACGTATAACTGACCACCTGCTGAGTAGGAGTACTTGGCAGGCGAACTCACGCGCGTCAAGCTACCACAGTACCACATCATCCGGGAACGCGCACACTTAGTGCTAGCACGGTCATGCATGCACTATATTTCCATATGCCTCAAGCGTGCTCAGGCACCCACACCAGCCGACGCCCCCACTAGCACTTGTGTCTCCCTGAGACCTAGGGACCGACTCCACCCCATGTCGCAGCCACTTCTCAACAATCATTTTGGATACCTTGGGTCAACATTTGGATCAGCTTTGCACGACGTAGTAGTGCTTGCTGAGGACATGCAACAACATTCCCGGATGTGGGATAATCTGTGCATCCCTGCGAGTCGGAAATGGGGCACCAAACCAAATTGGCCCGCAGCAAGACATGATCTCCTACTTTATGTTCTCGTGGCTTTCGCTCCAAATTCGTTCGTGAGCACATTCTTTCGTCGCGCTGTGCTCAAACCCAAGGAGGGCACGAATCCACTGGTGTATGCCGCGCATTTAAACAAGGACGAACATGCTCGCACCCTGCTGTTGCGAGGTGCCAGATTAAACCACAGAGGCTGGGAAACTCGTAAATTCCGTCAGTCATTGCCCATTGAGGTTGCTCTCCAGAACCAGCACTACGCCATGGTCACTCTCTTTGTGGAAGAAGGGAGCACTGTACCCCCACGTATATTCACAGATTTCTTCTTCAAATGCAGTCGAATCCCCGCATTCAATACTCTATGGATCCCATCGTCTGTTTTAAGAGCACTGTTACAAGCGGACGAATTTGCGGAGAACATAAACATTTGCTTAGCTGAGTTGATCTTGCGAGCAATAAAAACGTCCAACCAGTTGTTGGTGTTCAAAAATGCCACCGAACAAGACCTCATCACGATTATACGGAGATTTATTCAAGTGGTTGACGAAGATTCCACAGCGAACTCGATCAGAGAGACATTCTTCCGTTTTGCCGTTGCACAAGGCTACTTCTTGGCTGCACACTATCTTCTCAGCATTGGCACACCTCTCCCTTCCGACCTCCTTGTCACGTTGCACCACCATTCGGGCAGATGGAAGACAGCACCTATGATCCAGTTCCTTGTAGATAATGGAGTTGATATCCTCGTGCACGGCAGCCATGGAGACTCTGCACTCCATACTACACTGTGGGCTCCCGGTGGGAAGGACAACCACTACCTGGTTAATGATGCCGATGAAGATGATATTTTGAACGCTGTGAAACTCCTGGTTGGTTATGGTTGTGATTCCCTAAGAGCAGATTCTCACGGAAGGACTCCCCTTCACATCGCTGTCGAACGAGGCTACATTTCCATTGCACGCTATCTCCTCACTTGTGGTGCTACTGTCCCTCCTGACCTGCTTGTCACGTTGAACCGTGACTCCCGGTCACATTGGAGCACGGTACCAATGATTCACCTCCTGGTCGAGAATGGAGCTAACGCCCTTGCACACGCTAACGATGGAGATTCTATGCTCCATATTGTGCTGAAGTCCTTATACGATGATGATGAGGTCTTAAAGGTGGTGAAACTCTTGGTTGGTTATGGTTGTAATCCCCTTGAAACCAATCTTCGTGGAAACACCCCCCTTCGCATCGCTGTCTCACGAGGTCACATTTCTACTGCACGATATCTCCTCACCCTTGGCGCTCATCTCCCTCCTGATTTCCTTGTCACATTGGGCCGTGGTGACTTGCCACGTTGGAACGGAGCACCCATGATCCGTTTCTTGGTTGAAAACGGAGTCAATGCTCTTGCACATGCGAGCAACGGAAATTCTGTGCTCCACATCGTGCTGGGGTTCATCTACGGTGATGATGAGGTCCTAGGGTTGGCGAAATTCCTGGTTGGTTATGGTTGTGATCCCCTCGCAGCCAATCCTCTTGGAAATACCCCTCTTCACGTCGCTGTTAAACGAGGCCACATTTCTACTGCACGATATCTCCTCACCCTTGGCAATCATGCCATCCTGACCTGCTTTTCACATTGAGTGATACTATCGGATGTCACGGTGGGACACAGCGGCACCCGTGATCCACTTTCTGGTCGAGAACGGAGCTAATGTTCTTGCACACAGTGAAAACGGAGATTCTGTGCTCCATATTGTGCTGCAGTCCTCATATGACGATGGTCTGGCCTTGGAGATGGTGAAACTCCTGGTTGGTTTTGGTTGTGATCCCCTCGAAACCAATGCTCATGGAAGAACCCTTCTTCACATCGCTGTTAAACAAGGTCACGCTTCTACTGCACGATATCTCCTCACCCTTGGTGCTCATCTCCCTCCTGACCTGCTTGTCTCATTGGACTGTGGCCAATCGCGCTGGTGCACAGCATCCATGATCAGCTTTCTGGTTGAAAATGGAGTCAATGTTCTTGCATACACTAACAACGGAAATTCTGTGCTCCATATCGTGCTGGAGTCCTTATACGATGAGGATGAGGCCTTGGAGACAGTGAAACTCCTGGTTGGTTATGGTTGCGATCCCCTTGTAGCCAATTCTCGTGGAGATACCCCTCTTCACATCGCTGTCTCACGAGGTCATGTTTCTCCTGCACGATATCTCCTCACCCTTGGCGCTCATCTCCCTCCTGACCTGCTTGTCATATCGGACCATGACCGGTCGTGTTGGAGCAGACCCATGTGTTGGAGCAGACCCATGATCCGTTTTCTGGTTGAAAATGGAGTCAATGTTCTTGCATACACTAACAATGGAAACTCTGCGCTCCATATCGTGCTGCAGTCCTTATACGATGACAATGAGACCTTGGAGACAGTGGAACTCCTGGTTTGTTATGGTTGCAATCCCCTCGAAGCCAATCCTCGTGGAAATACCCCTCTTCGCATCGCTGTCTCACGAGATCACATTTCTACTGCACGATATCTCCTCACCCTTGGAGCTCATCTCCCTCCTGACCTTCTTGTCACATTGGACCGTGACCAGTCGCGTTGGAGCACAGCACCCATGATCCGTTTTCTGGTTGAAAACAGAGTCAATGTTCTCACTCGTGCTAGCGACGGAGACTCTGTGCTCCACACCGCACTGCGATGCTTCAATCATGACAACAGTCAATTGGAGGCCGTGAAACTCCTGGTTTGTTATGGCTGTGATCCCCTCGAAGCCAACTCTCGCGGAGAAACCCCTCTTCACATTGCCGTCGGACGAGGCCACATTTCTACTGCACGATATCTCCTCACCCTTGGAGCTCATCTCCCTCCTGACCTACTTGTCACATTGGACCGTGGCCGGTCGCGTTGGAACACAGCACCCATGATCCGTTTTCTGTTTGAAAACAGAGTCGATGTTCTTGCTCATGCTAGCGACGGAGACTCTGTGCTCCACATCGCGCTGCGGTGCTCTAGTCTTGACAAGGATCTATTGAAAGCCGTGACACTCCTGGTTGGTTATGGCTGTGATCCCCTCGAAGCCAACTCTCGCGGAGAAACTCCTCTTCATATTGCGGTCAAGGGAACATACATTTCTGTTGCACGATACCTTATTGGAAAAGGAGCGAGTATCCTGACAAAGGCATCAAACGGAAACACCGTCTTACATTTTGCAACTGGCGGTGTCTGTCCGTATCTTCATTTCACAGATGTAGATCGTCGCGCTCGTGAGGCTGTTAAATTCTTTGTCGAGTCTGGTTGCGAACCCGCAGCACCCAACGATAATGGGGAAACACCACTCCATATCGCTGTAGGTCTAGGACGCA
>JBBPNN010000343.1:0-28909 GCA_038090935.1 Hortiboletus campestris
GGCCAAGCCGGGCCATGCACAACACTACACTCAGTACCTCTGAGGCTAGCCATCCACTATCCTCATTCTCTGAGACATCTCTATCTGTGTTCTACACAAGAGACATATCTTTGTTACCAACCTAGAACCTATCAGTGAGCATTTCCCACTGATATCATTACCCTTCTTGCCCCTGCGTAATCGGGTTATCCCGATAAGAATTGTGCCTGAATGATACAAGAGTGATGTGCAATTCTTAGAGCAATGAGCTGTGCATCATAGTTTTATTGTTATTACAATGAAATCTCTGCATTAAAACTATGGTATGGCCTTGCAATGACCTGCATTATGCACCCAAAACTGGCAATGGACCCCCCATTACAGCATTATATTTAGCAACACAATGACCCCAGCATTATGCATCACCATTGCCTCCATACAGACAGCTACAGTATGCAGAGCACTGGCAGCCTCGCCACCACACCAGTTTGGCCCGCTTGGGAGAGTGTCTCGTTGCTGCCAATGTACCACCTCACATTGCATAAACTGGGTGTTGACACCATTCATTATTTGTTATTCAAATTCTTTCCATTTTGCCCGCACACCATCATGGCTTTACCCAAAAGTCCATGCGAAACGAGATCTATGCACCACTAGCACATGCATTATGAGCAAGTGTACTGTAAATTCAAAATATTCATGTTGAATACAACTCACGGATGCATTCACATGCATCTGGCACAACTTGAGGCGCATTCAAACTCGTATCACTCGCATGCGGTGTGTGTATCACGGACGCGGATCGACTCACCGGCATGCAACCATCTTGCAGGAGACGGGAAGTCCGACCAGGCTGCTTCTGTGTCGATTGAATCATTATCATTCTAAGTATCGCAGTGCAGCACCACTGAAGACGACGTAGCATTCATACAATTATCTACTGACAGCAACTCAAAGACCCCCCACGAGTCTATTTCAATGTAGCCAATGTTCTCGACAGATTGTACGCGGCTGAGATCAAGGTGACATGTCTGGCATGCACGTCAGCGATTCGCGCACAAGAGATACGCATACCATACTAACGTGAAGCCTTGAACGGCGTTGCCGAGTCTGCAGAAAGATCAGGCCATGACTCAAGTCCTCCGGGCTAAATGGAATAGACGTACCCTTCCCCAGATTCCGAAATCTCCTCGGTGCACAATCCGACATGATTAGAGTACTGCAAAAAGTCCTGCAAGGGATTGTTGAATCAGCTTGGAGGAACAAAGCGAAGCAAGCCCTGACCTCAAACATGGTGACTGCGCGCTGCAGCAATGGTCGATCGAACTCTCCAGCACGCGTGAGCGCTTCGATGCACCTGCAGAAAAAATCGGGGTTGAGGCAGCAGCGATTCCAAGATCACGAAACGTACCACAACGTGCATAAGCAGAATGTCCCCTCCTCGCCGCCAACTCCATCATCACTCTTGGTCACATCATAGCGGTAGACAAGGTTCTGTCAGCGGATTAGCATCGATTTCACAAACCTGGCATTCATTTTACGTTTGATGTCAAACCACCCCTCTCGGGAGTCTTCAAGATCTGCTTGAGCGTATTCACGAATCTCGGATCAGACTAGTAAGCGGTGCAATATGCAACGCATGAGCCTCCATCAAATGAGCATGCTGGATACTGACTGGGGTCATGAAAAATACAAGCGGCATAATAAGCACGGATGAATCCAAGACGTCCGTCTCCTCGTAGCTTTGACCAAATGCTTGTAATGCCGGGTTCCAGGCTTTGTGCATGATCTCTTCGTACAGGTCGTCTCTTGCTGTCAGCCACTCGTTTCGATTGGGACACGGCAGCGATCGCTTATCCGCCAAGCGCAAACCTGGATGAAAACATTCGTTGGCCAACGCTAGGGGGTGATACATGGCATACATACCTCTGTCGATGGCCACCCTTGCTCACACTCGTCAGCACTAGACTACATGACAAGTAAGGATTTACCAAAGCATAATCTACGTATACAGCACACCGCTTAGCGACATGCCAGTGCCGTGTTCCAGTATGCGACTTACCTTTGAATACTGCAAAAATTCTATGAATATCAATTCATCGTAGGCGTGCAACATACCGTGAAGTGACGCTTCTTGCCACGAACTTCCCTGCAATATTCATATAGATATTTAGACGAGACACACTTTTCCCTGGGCCGCACTGACCATATGGATCTTTCCACGAGAGTGAGTATACTAATGAATTGAACCAGGGTTCAAGAACACGTACAAGTCGGGTTTCTTGTAGTTTTTAACGACAACTGTCGGGGAACGACGTCAATCGATGACCCAGAGGCAGGGGTAAAGCCTTACAATCTACACTGAAAAAGCGCAATAGTTAAGTTATGCACTCTGATCGAGACAGAACAACTTACAGTTCCCGCACTAATACCCTGGAAAAGCGTGTCCTTGTCAGTGCAGGTGGTTATCTTGGACATCGACGTTGCTTACCATGTGTCGTACGACTGTTTCACCCTTTGTGAGTCCGTTCATATCATTGTAACGCAACATTACGAACCAGGGGACGACCAAACTGGGTACCCAATCAACCAGTAAATTTCAGAGCGAATCTCCTGGACTGAGGCTGGACACACCTTCTGGCCAAGGTAGATACAATCCATCCTTTATCGTAAGCTTAGCCAACGCTAATACAATCATGATGAATGAATGCTTACAATTCTCCATAGATGTCCTTTATACAGACGCGTCAAGAAGTTAAGCAGACAAGAGGACGAAGACTCACGAGCTGAATGTGGTCTGCGGCACCATTCCCAATTCTATCGCAGGCAAGATCAGTGCTGTTCTGACGGATGGTTGAATTCGCTTGCCTAACAGGCTTTGATCCTTTGTGCCCATCGAGATGATTCAGTTCTATTTCTTCAAGATCCTTACCGCCTGGTATGGCCCTGAGTCAATGTATGCGTTGCCTCTAGTGAAGACATCCTCACCGTGAATGGTGTACCTAACAAATATGGATAGATATTGAGGATCCCGGCGCACCCCGATTGTGAGAAGGAGACGTACATGATTTGAAGGGAACCATCTGGGTTCTTGTTCCTCAGTCGCTCAAATATGAAGTCCATGTAAGCTATTGTTTAGTCAGCAACAATTTGTTGAATTGACCATCGGGCTGACCATTAGCTTCGTGGGTGAAGCCCAGACGGATGAGTGCGTAAAGTGTGAACGAGGAATCACGAATCCAAGATGCACTTGAAGAAAGATACGCTTGAGATGATTACCGAGACAATCAGACGTGAAACATACCGATAATCCCTACAAAGACATGTTGAATGCTATCCACCACCAGCATATAATCAGGGACACACCAATTTCTCGTTCCACCGATGTACTCTGGCAAACTGAAGGTTGGACTCGCGACAACGGCACCTCGATTCCAAGGCGTTAGGCAACACGTAGCAAGGTGCCGGTTTTACCTACCCGTAGGCTCATAGATCAATAACTTGAGGGCGAGAGCACTTCTGTGAACTGCCTCTTTCCAAGACCCTTGATACGTAGATCTACGTATCCAAGAGTTCCAATAGTTATTCGTAGACTGAAAGATACTCATCATCAGAATGGAAGATAGGAGGATAGCCGGTGCATACCACAAAGAGGTGATCGAGTAACTCCTAAGCGGGGTAAGTATCAGGAAGGTTACATTCTCCACCAAACAGATTAAGACGTACTTTGGTCAGAACCGGGTCGTCGTCAGGACGCATCTTGGCAACACCTCTTATCACCTCTGAATAGAGTCAGCTCCGATGGAAGCTCTCTCGTGAATCGTTGAGCGTACTCTCAAAAGGCACTCCGAGCTCATCAGCATGTGCCTGAGTTGCTTTGATTTGGGAACGGAAACCTTCTTCAGGACAAATGCGGAACACGAACGTCACACGTTGCCCTTCCTCGAGGGAAAGGTTGCAATAGGTTGCGGAACCAAGATGCCCCTTGGATGAAAGGTCGAGGAGACCAAGATCGACCTCGGGGGCAGGCACGTTGTCGACCGTGCTTTCCGCCACGTAACGCAGGTCCACGTCGAGGTTTGGCGATCTGAAGACAGCTTTGTTTTGTACGTGGCATGGAATGGTGTCGTCTACGACGATTTCCGTGGTATGCTTATCCCGGGCGTAGTTGAAGGCTGGTGCACACTCGACACGGAGAGGGAGTGTGCCACGAATGATCTTACGGAGGGAACGTAAGCCAGAATTGGGTTCTCTATAGAGCGCTGGTAATGTACCTCAACACGCCTTATCAACCAGAAAAGCAAGGGTCGCTTGTTCTCCCCGTTTGCCTGACGTGGTAAGAAATCTAGATGTTTTCAAGCTTTGTCATACGACAAAGAGCAGGCGACTCACCAGTGACACAAACAACGCCCTTGTCACTGAGAAATCTGGGGACATTGGGTCAGTAGCGTGCCATTGTTTCTCCAAGAGATGAATCATACTTGGTTTGTAACACGTTAGAGCTTGGGAGATAGTTCTGTTTTGTGGTAAACGGAACAGTCGGTGTGATCGAGAAATGACCGCCCTGAAATGATGTGAGCTGAGAGCCACAGTCGATCTGACACTGATGCCAACCTTGTTCTTGTCAAGGATCCGAGCAAACACGGAAGGGGAATCAAAGTTCGGAATACAGTAACTTTCCACTAGGTGTAAAGAGTGCAGACAGTGTGAGCAAACCCGGATGGTGGGAACAAGGCATCAATGACAACGAGCCAGACGACCTTGTTGAAATGTACAACCCTTAACAGGTCCCGCGTCCCGAGATCCTGATATACGGTCTTCGAGAGGAGATAGGAGACTCACCCGAGCCATCCAAGCTAACCTATAAGGCTTTATGAGACGTTGATATGGACACAGAAAGTGTGGATTTACCAGAGCTGCCGTCCTCAGATTGCCGATGCTGAAATACGGAAATAGGTCAGATCGCTGGATAGGGTCCAAAAGTCATGCATACAGGCCATGATCCGCAATCGGGATGTAATCGCGCTCTAGGACGGTGGGGGTTTGGACATTCATGGTGGATGGTTTTCTGAGAGAGTGCTCAGCCTCGCAGCATCATTGTCAGCAGTTGTGGCAGGAACCGAGGTTGTCAGCATCACGATTCCACGATGGCCGGGCCAGGCCGGCTACCAAGGGTCTCGATGAAGACAGAGACGGGGTCCCGGGGACAATGCCTTCGAGAGTGAAATCGTCGCCGTTGCCCGTGTTTGTCCACGGGCCGTTGTCATTGTCGTTGCAAAAGTGCACTCAAGAGGTCCTTGCAGGCCCATCTTGCGATACCTCTGCTAACCCCCCTCAGGCTATGGCTAATGGGGTTTTGTTCGTTACCTTTTCCCAGGCTGGCTTCCTCGCAAAATTAGCCTCTCCGACTTTACTCCGACTTCGTTAGTTCATAAATATTCAAAAGGGTAGATTCAGCCTCTTGGTGCACGTTTACTACGTATCTTCGTCTGGAAACTCTTCCACACGCTAATAGGCTAAGAGTTATGAAGCAGTGAGTGCACTCAAACATCGTTGTGCTGTGCCGTACGCAGCCCGGAAGATAGACTAACTGAATCGGATTGTTCAGCGCGACGTCGCGCAGACCATTCCCTCGCTCTAGCTCTTCGAGCTTCCTTGACGACATCTTCATTGCTGTAGCCATCCCGTGTGCACGCAGTGTCTGTGACATCTTCCGGTTCCTCTGTCGGGATGTCCGCGGACTCCTCATCATCGGCATCGCTGTCCCCGTAGCTAGCTAGCCCTGCAAGGGGCGTGAGAGCCGTTGGAAGCTGGATCTTTTCCGCTTCTTCCGCCTGATGTTGTTTCGCTCTCTCCTTTTCTGTTCTCCATACTCGTGACCAGCGTCCCCTCAAAAATGCAAATCTCTTGTCAGTGCCGTAATTGGCTAAAATCCTCATCTCCAGCTGGGCAGGATTCGGGGATGATATGATATGAGAGGCGGTCCTGCGAATGAGCTCTCTCTGTGCCTCGTCAGGCTGAATGGCACTTGTGAGAAAAGACGGAAAGAAATAAAATATAGATCCGATACGTCACCTCCTCGTCGCTGCCCCTCCATGGATCTGGGTCTTCTTCTTGGCCATCAATAGTCGCAAGTGCTCTTAATCTTTCCTCTCGACTACGGTCGATTAACCTGCGCCGCTTCTCGCGGCGATAATCTTCGAGTTCATCGGGGGAGAAGAAAAACGCATCTTCAGAGTCAGAAGGAAGGTCTGACCACCCGCTCGGGGAGGGCGGTCTGAGTTGTATGGTGTCCGACTGGAAGTCAGGCAAATGATCCAGCAGGAGCCGAACATCGTACCTATCACATGTACGGTGAGGCCAAGACGGGGGAGAAGTAGAAGAGAGAGACAAGTCACTCCTGGAGGCGATTGGACTGTGTGTCATGTGCTGACAACCACACCACTCTTACTTTCTGTGTTCATTGAAAAACCCATATGGTCCACGTTCCCACCGAAACGCTGGCAACTCGTGGACAAACCTACCTGTCTACCCACAACAGGGGCTGTTTGATGTCAACTGTGTGGTCGCCACCCGAATGATCCGGTGGCCCCCACCGGATGAGACCAGATCTTGAATTGTTTCCGGCGGTCGCCATGGTAGATGGGTCGTGACACTCGAGGGAGCGTGCAGACAGTGCAGGGGGTCCGCGGATCACGTCTGCTTCGTGTGCTTGGATATAGAGACAAGGGTCAGGGGCGGGGGCATCGAGGCTTTCGGGGCTGAATGTTGAGTGAACATGGGATGTGGGGGTTGCAGTGTGTGCCGAGTACTCCCTATCATCGTCGCGATTGGATTTCCGGTACTTGCGTTTGTGCATTCCAGTTGTGAACCTGCGTGGGAAGCTCTTCCGTCTTTTCTACCAGTGCCTCGGCGGCCTTCGCCGTTCGGAACTCACAGCTCGGCCCGTTCGGCCCGGTTCGGGTCCTCTGGGGTCGACTGCGTATTCCTTCTTACGATGGCCTCCCTTCCAAACTTGCACCGGCCGTCTTGATCAATGTCTTGAGCTTTGGCTGAATTCGTTGTTCTTTGAACATGCAACGGTCGACACAAGGATGCCCATGTGGCTTGTCCTGATCAATTCTCTGCATGGTCCTCTTGAGTGAGCACTCTGCTCCTCGAAGTGTCTCTTCACCCCATCCATCAACGCTGACAACCTTTTTTAGAGGTTTGACTGTCTAATCAAGTGTCGTCTTCTCCTCGCTTGCAGGTCTTACAACCCTATCCCTATTTCGGTCACTTGCTGAATTTCCAACTCCCTTGCTAGACCCGCGAACTATGCGGTCCTTATGCACCCATCCTGCTAGCTCCGTCTTGAAGCACGCTATCTATTAGTTCCCAAGGATCGGATCGGCTTTCTTCCACTATAAATATTGTCATAACATGGGTCCGGGCAAGCAGCCATCCCCTCAGCCCGCTCGAGGTTTCGTTTCGGCGCAATGGTGTCTTTCCGCTCTGGTGTGACCGCGGCCATGGCGGTCTTAACTATCCTCGGATCAACGCGGGCTGTTCCGTTGGCGGACAAACTCGGGCGCCTCAGTCCTTCTGCTCGCGATGTATTGAAGAGGTCAACACCTGCTGGAGCTCCTCGCTTTGTTGTTTACAACGACAAGTGGCTCAACCCGCTTCCCCGTGCGTCAGAACTTCAGGTAAGCACACGTTCATGATACGATTTCTAGTCGTTGACCATCATACCGAGCAGGGTTTCAATGTCTTGTGAGTGGCTGTTGAATGGTGTGTGCAAAAGGATGGCTAACGTGTCCTCAGCGCCCTTAATTTCTTGTTTGCTTCTGGCTCTGTCGATCAGGCTCAGAATTGGCAGGAGCTTACTGCCAGTCAGCGTACCACCTACCTGCAGGAGTACAATGCTGCCGGAATCTCATTGATCGTCTCTGCCTTTGGGTCCACCGAGACGCCAACGTCCTCGGGCGTCGACCCCGTGACAGCGGCGAACGACATGGCTTCATGGATGATTCGATACGGTGTTAATGGCATCGATGTCGATTATGAGGTACTTCTCCAAACTCGCCTTCGATAACGCGAGCGTCCAACCTCAGCTAATTGAAATTTATGCGGATCACAGGACCTAGCGGCATTTAATAGCGGCAAAGGCACTGCTGAATCCTGGCTCATCACCTACACAAAACAGCTCCGTACAAAACTTCCCCAAGGACAGTACACCATCAGTCATGCCCGTGGGTTGTTTATTATCCGTGGTGTGTGTGATGGTTGTTCACCAAGTATCTTATAGCCCTCGCGCCATGGTAAGTGCAAATTGGGACATAGCCCACGCTTATCTAAATGGGAACAAGGTTCTCTCCAACCATGTGGAGCGGCGGAGGTTATCTCGTTGTTCATGAGAGTGTAGGCTATTTGATTGATTGGGTAAGTCGTTTCGTTTCAATGGGCCTGTTCCATCCGTCTTAGAATGTTGGTTAACCACTATTTTAGTACAACGTTCAAGTAAGCACAATGATCGATCACTCGATTTTTTTTTCTGACCTGAATTAAATAATGATGCCTTAGTTCTACAATCGTGAGTGACTGAGTAAACTAATTCCGAACACGAGATACTGAACGCAATTTCACTTGGTCACAGAGGGAGCTTTAGATTACACGACATGCTCTGCCCTCCTGATTGCTTCTACGTCTGCCTTTCCCGAAACCGCCCTCTTCCAGATTGCAGCAAACGGTGTCGCCCTGGACAAACTCGTGATAGGAAAGCCGGCGACGACCTCGGATGCCAGCAATGGGTACATCGATCCCTCCACGCTCGCTTCGTGTGTCTCACAGGCGATTTCTAAAGGCTGGAGTCAGTTCTCACATACATTATATCCCTGGTAGTCTTGGGATGCTGACCAGGAACGACTTGTACAGATGCCGGTGTGACGGTCTGGCAGGTGATTCCGTTTATGTGTGTGCCTCGGAGCGACTTGAGACGACTTGTTTGTTCGACAGTACTCTGATGCCACCTCTTCGTGGATTGCTACCGTCCGTGGAAATACAAAGCCAGTCTCGAGTACCGGAACATCCGGCAGCGGTAACTGCGCTGGCGTCTCTGCATGGGTGAACAGTGTTGTAGTAAGTCCCGCTCAGCCACATCCATGACACCCTGGCTTATTACGCTCTATCTTAGTACTCGAGTGGTAGCAAGGTCATCTATAAGTGAGTATTTGCTGGTTTTGCTGGAATGTCTGAGTCGTTCCGACACTAAATACCTATCAAGAGGCAATCACTTCACCGCAAACCAATGGGGCCAGAATGAGACACCAGGAGGTAAGTCCTTTTCTTCTCCCCTGCTTGCAGACAAAGGGATGATGATGTCATGTACGAAAGGCCCTTCTGGTTCCTGGAAAAACGACGGTGCATGCACTTTGGCCAAAACCAACTTGTATCCGTTGGGACAGCGTGATGATAGATAACGAGTCCCTCGCGATATGCATGAAAAAAAAAACCAAGTGTCACGAATCTACCCTATGCTCCTGGTCTTCAGGAATTTGTTTCATTACATTCTGCGTAACCTGATATATGAGTAGTCACGACAAATGTGTACGCTCGATCCCTGGGGGATTTAGAGGTTGTAATATAAATCAATGATCGGATAGTGACTACTTGGATATGGCTGATTCCGGGTACCCACCAACTTGAGTGTTCGGCGGCGCAGCATCGCGGGAGTCGTGATAATAAGCCTGGATATCCATCACCCCAGTAAGGAGGAAAGAACGACAAAGAGGCGTCAGGATGTAGGCCAAAGGCTGACGATGCGGGCGTGAACTTAGCGTGCTGCGTCGAAGATGAGTTTTGTGGCCGAGCTGACCTCAGGCTCACAGGACACCGCTGAGTGGCTGTATCATAGTATAACACGTACAAGTCGAGAACAGGACGAACAGTTCCGAGCTTGTTTTGAGGTGTCGTCGACTTGATCGAACTTGAGACTGAAAACACTTGCTGCGTGACTTCGGAGCCGGCTGCTCGGACCGCGGCGGCGGCGGAACTTATGTAAACGGTAGCGTTCACCGAGTCACAAATTTGCACGGTTGGTCCAGGGACCAGCAAATCATCCATCCTCGGAGTCTGCGACAATAGTGCACATCCGAATAACTGACAGAGTCGCTGGCTCAAGAAAGATGGACGACGGTCGGTACCCCCAGCTGATTGCCTTTGACTTGGAGTACGTATCACGTCCAACCCTGTTCGTACACACGACCGACTCATAGGGATGCAAGTTACACATTATGGGACTTTTGGATAGATACCCACGTGGACCCACCCTTGAAGCAGGACGCCCTCTCTGGAGCGGTGTATGACAGTGCCAACAACCCAACGAGAATAGAATTTTACAAGGACGTCCCGGAGATCTTGCGTTCATTGAAGAACAAGCCCGAGGTCACCGTCACAGCTGCATCCAGAACGTCTGCAACCAAACTGTGAGTCATTTCCACAGGAGAAACTCTCACAGTGGCCTTACTGCGGGAAGTGCTCGAGAGGCCCTTGGGCTTATCAGGATTCCCATATCTTCCTCAGCTGGCAAAGATACCACGAATATCCCTGGTACAAATAAGGTCGAATCACTCCCTGCAATTGATTTCTTTGATTACCTGGAAATATATCCCGGATCCAAGATTGCACATTTCAAACAATTTCACAGAATCACTGGTATACCGTATAGTGAGATGGTAAGGGTGCTGCTATATCGAATCGTTATTGGCTCCTGATCCGGCAAATAGCTTTTCTTCGACGACGAATCGAGAAACAGAGAGGTGGAGAGGAAGCTTGGTATGTGATTCTTGTTGTTGAATGAGGACACGCTCAGATGGTCTTTTCTGGAGGTGTGACTTTTGTTCTTGCCCCTTATGGGGTGGATTTGGATTGTTTCCAGAAAGGTCTCCGGGAATGGAGGAAGAGGCATACCACAGACAACAGTGCACCGAACTAGTTAGCCACTGGACGTAAACCGGGCAGAACATCGCTCAATTGGCTCATGCCCCCTTGTCCCGTAGTGCGGGTTGGATGACGACGTCATACCGAATGGAAGGATCATGGCGCGTTCCCCGTGAATTTCCAATCAGCCAATAACTCAATCGTTCTTTTGTTCCCAGCCCAACATTATCAACTTATCTTAGAAAGTAACGGAGAATCTGATATATGTATGCACTTTTTGAACCGACCTCCTCAACTCTGTCAGACTCAAATTATAGACATCTCACGATGTCGTTTGACAACAGAGGCAGGATCAACAGCAAGTCCGTCTGGAAATGTACCGCTTGTTGTCCCATACGCGTCTGGCTCGTCCTGTGCCAGAGGTAAGTCACTTACGGGTGTGGCCGATGGCGAAATTAGCTCACCGACCTGGACTTACGGGAGAAGACGTTCTTACGCCGAAGATAAGGATACTTTCGGAATCAAGGTGTGCTGGCATACGCTCCTAAACACACGAGCCCTTTCGCGATTGGTGGGTTCCCTTATCGAGGAACACAATGGTGTGATCTATCACCCTTGGTGCTACGGATGAGCACATAATGTTGCCTATAGTGGTATAGGGATATCTCCTTTTGTTGCTGTACACTTTACGCCGTACAGGTTTGATCGTCTTTTCGAGGTTTCCGTGGTCAACGTACTCATTCCGGTCGCAGATGAGTCTTGGAGACGATAAGGACAGAGCCTTCGGTTGGGAGGATAAGGCGGAGTACTCCGCTAACCTCGCAATTCTCCGCAGTATCACGCTGATCATTTTTCCCAACCATTCACTTGATATAAACAGTGTTCGGATGACCGAGTTCCCAAAACGCACAATCAAGCTAACATCTCATTGGTGGGTAAATTATTGACCGAGCCCAAAACGCTTCCTCTTGTTTGATACTATGGAAACCTGCGGAATATCCACTCTAGGAGCTGCGGTACGGAGCCTACCGAAGCTGAGGGCAGGACGATGGAAAGATACAAAAGCATACTCTCGCTCTGAGTTTGGGGCTACAGGCTACTACCCACTTATCACCTCTCCCACTGAACACGATGACGAAGAAGGCATTCAAGACTGGTCAGTCACTCTGCTTGGTTGCACCACCGCAGGATTGATGCTGACCATGTCCCCCGTGGTCTTCACTTAGCTGCACCCGCCAGCGGCGCTAATGCTAAGCCCGCACCCCCCTCAAAGGGTACCACTTCTCCCCCTGCTGTTAGTTCAAGTTGTTCCCCCCGCCATGATGCTTGACTGAAACCATTCCAGAGCAAAGAAGCTGCGACGAGCCCTGAATCCCCCCCTGCAAAAGGCAAGGGTGGCGACAAGGCATCGAAGAAGAAGTAAACCTACAAGGGGTTTGCGAACTCTCCTCTCATTTATTGTACAATACCGAAGCGATGGATTTCCTGGGAGCACGTTCTGTTGATTGACCCCCCTCTAGGGAGATACCTGTACTAATTTCTGGGACGAGCATGATGGAGGTTGCTAGTGATTTTTTGTAGACATGTTATATTGATAATATGACACACTATCTTGCCTTTCTCCGAGTATCTGTCAGGGAAGGCACGGAGAATCCTTCAAAGGTTGTTATACCCCGACCAACTTTACTATTGGTTCCGGAACAGTGGTTGATCCTTTTCAGCGCGACAGCTTACACACACACGAGATAACGGTGGTTTAATAAATCGGAGAATGTTGGAGAGACGAGGAACGTACCCGACGACACCGCCAGTCTGTTAACTGCCTAGTACTCGATCTGATGCCCGAAATGAACTCATCGCCCAACTTTGGGCTGATGTGTCGTTGTAGACAGCGACCACCATCATCGGTGTCCCCGCTTCGACTCACCATTCTTCCGTATGACATCTTCGATTACACGGAATGAGAAGCCTTGGCGAGGCAGAGTAGCGCCGTCGTCGCTCAGGTAAGGAAAATCATTGTGTTTGACAACACTACCAGCATATGAATGCCATGAGGCAGTCAATCTAGGAGACGCCACTGCTAACTTGCCTTTACGCAGTGCTGTTTACTTGATTAGTCTGTAGCGGGCATGGCTCTGGAGTTACGATGCTCGTCTGAGTACTCCTGACTCCGAGTCCTGAGCCCTGTTCCAATTTCAGACGATCACTCGTGATTGACATGCTGGATGAATGCGGACAGTCCGGTGCGCGCACTAGGAGTCCCCCACTCAGGCTGGCAGGGGCGGTCCACCTTACATCTGACAATGCCCATGGCCTCTCACATCCCAGATCTTCACCGCGAGCCACACAGGAGGGTCCTGTCCGCAGATTTCGAGTTGCTGGGGGAAGTTCAGATTTCCATGCACCAATCGACTAGTGAAACAGAGAAAAAGACTTTCCTTGTGTTATCTGTAGAGGGTCAGAATTTGGGGTTGAAAGACCTACGTTGGACCAGGGAGGCCTGGCAAGGGTTGGCTGTGTCCTCGTAGGCAGTGGCAAGAGTCCTGGCGCAGTAGCTGGAGTCCGCGTAGGTTGTAGTCTTCGTCTGTGTCGCTTGTCTTAGTCATCATCCCATCCGTCTGTCCACATCCTCACGGCGGGAGCTCCCCAGCGCACGGGGGCAGTCGGGCCCAGTCCAACGTAAATGAGATCCCAAGAAAACTATGGATCCACTGTTGTATACATGGACCTCAAACAACACACACGGTGATAGATCGAGCAATGAGATACAGTATATGTTGGAAGCGACATCTCGTTCTTCGAGTGAAGCCGATGTTGTTCGTGCCTCTTCCGCATGTAATGCACGACTCAATCCGTGACATGTTCCAGGTCCCAATGCTGACTTTGCCAATTGGAGTGTTCCGTGTTCACCGAGGCATGTCAGCACTGCATGATCTAATCCACGATGCCTAGATCGCGAAGCGTAACCGAGACCTATGAATGTTTGAGAATGGCTTTAGCCAAAAGCATACAACTTGAACATAAACTAGCTTACGATGGACAGCCGTGGCGTCTACAGCATTTCCGATCCTGTGTTGATAATTTTGGCGATAAGGGGTAAAGGCTGACACGTATGCATCTTCCCTAGGTTTAATGGTCCAAGTGGTACACCCAATACCAAGAACACAGATAAGTGCGTTGGCATTCTCGGTACCCGACGGTACGTCCTTGTTCCCTCTACGAGGCATGATGTTGTAGCGTCCATCAGCAACAAGAGTCCACTGTCCGAGTCAGTTGTTTATTGCACGTTGATCCGGTTAGATTAAGTGATGATGGCTCTTTCTCTTTGAGATTTCTCTTTGAGAAACGCTAGATCGATCCGGTTTTGCACTACAAACCGCGCTGGGAGTGTTTTGCAGGCACAAGAGTTATAGATCGCCAGTGTCACTTTTGATGCGGTAAGTGTCATCTGATCTCGGTTCGCGTTCCGTCGGGCGCAAATTGGATTGCCGGGGAACACGCCAAAGCGCAACACCGGTACACGAGGTTGCCACGGAGAGCCTCTGTTTACGGCTCACTGGCAAGGTCAGCCCCGCCTAGGGTTGTTGAACAACATTTTGACCAACTGGATAGTAGTTAAGGATGACGCAATTGAGATTGCGTAAAGTGGTTTTTCCACTCGCGATCGCTGGTTGGGAGGTATGTAGTTGTTGTCGAAGGAAAGTGCAACCGACTGCGCGTTGGATGGCAGAACTGGTCTGCAGTCACGGTGTGCATACGTGGTAAGTATCCAAAAGCGAAATAGAACGACCATTGAAGGAAGCGATGGATTTGTCGTTGCTGGACGAGGTAGCCTAAAATATTCAGGCTGGTTCGCCGGCGGTAAATGGGGAGCTAGAGAGAGCCTGCTTTGCGTTTACATCATGGATGTGCGCGAATGCATTCTGGGATGTCAAGGCGTTCTGCCAAAAACCGGTCCACGCAACTAGTACGCACTTGATGGCGCGGCTTGGTGCCTGCTAATTCGCAGAGCTTTGTGGTCGGCTAGTTAATAACACCTGCATCACACCTTTATTCAAGAGGAGGAGGGCGTCGAGTGGGCTCTCAATGTTTTTGCACTTGTTGAGGGGGGACGGTGAGAGCTTCCCCAAGTTTGCTAGTAGTATGTATATGTTTGTTTTCTCAGTTAAGGATACTATAAGCAGAACTGTGCGACCAAATATCGAGGCTGCGTCGGGGTTAGAGTGATTATTTCCTTTGTTAACGATCTACTCCCACCCTTGTCGCGGCAGGTTGGCAAGTTTATACTCGGACTCTGCGAGCAGAACCGTGTGTTTGTACGAGTCTTTGGCCTGGGTCTTTTTCTGAACAATCTCCACTCCCAACCGCGGTTACCGTGAGCCTGTGGCACGTATGGCGCCGACATGCCCTTCGGAAAACACTGAGGCCGTTGATCAAAGTAGTTTTTGGGATTCGGGAAGCTTGGACTGGGACGAGCATAGAATTGGCTGGGCCATTGCTGGAGGCTGCGCAGCACTCGTAAGTCCATGTTTCGTGTCTCAGTGCTCCTTCTCAACCGGTGGAAACATATTTCCAGACAGTACTTATTTCCCTGGTTTCTGTTTGGCAACATTGTCGGTGAGTTATCGATGATTCGTCAAGCCTACAATTATAGACAAACTCTTTCTAGCAACTACAACAAGCCCAATGAACAGCGACAAGTGTGAGTGTCAAAAACTTGTGCGATCCAATCGGATCGATGAACTGCCCCATGCCAGCCTACGAGTTTTGTATATGCCGCCGGTTTACGCCGTCGTTTCCTTCTTCTCATACCGGTTCTTCCGGAGCTACACCTACTACAGCCTCGCAGAATCAGGTGCGTTGTGGGTTTACTGCCTCGTGGACATAACTCATGGCAGTGTTGTTAGTGTATGAGGTAAGCCTTGTTATCCATGTGAAATTTCTTATCTAAAACGCAGTAGGCAATTACGCTGAGCGCTTTCTTGTGCGTATCCAACTTACTACTGCATCTCTCTGGTTGAGCGTTCTTATCGCAGATTACTCTTGATTGAATTTGTAGCGGAAACTGCATCTGGCCACAATGCTCTGAGGGCCATAGAGCGCAAGGACAAAAGACCACTTCCGATACCCGTAATTTCTTCGGTCTTTCGTTGCTCGGTAAAGATCTAACTTCCCCCACAGTTTTGTTGCTGGAGATATCGTCCGACCAAGGTTAACCTTGTGTTCGACGCTTCTTGTACCCATTGCTTACTGTGCTCATTCCTCAATAGGCGTATTTCATGTATACCGTCAAGGTACGACCGTCGATACCTCGTGAGATAATGACATCTTAACTATCTGTAGTGGTCTGTCCTGCAATATGTGATCATCCGCCCTGGTGATTTTCTCCTTTGACTTGTTTGTAGGGAGTGTGCTGAACCGCCGACAAAGCGTGCTCTATTGCGGGCATAATATGTGAAGCGTTTGATGTCCTCTGTGCATCGGGCCCATACAGTGTTTACTTTGCCGAGGTCTACCTGGAGGTGATCGACTTCATCAGCATAAGGTATATCTCTATTGTCTCGCGTACCATACATCAGCTAAATGTTGGTTAGCATCGCCTTATATGGGTTACTTCTATTTTACGGTCTCACCAAAGATGAGCTTCAAGGACGGCGGCCTCTAGCGAAATTTTTGTCCATCAAGCTTATCGTTATGTTCACATTTTATCAATCATTTATGGTGAGTGATCTTTATATACCGAAATAGCACCTCTCGCGAACATCCACTTGTGTGAAACAGTTCAGCGCGCTTGAAGGGTCTGTCATCAAGGGTAAGTCCCATGAGCAGTCTCCGTTGATGAAATTTCATCTCACCTTTTCTGCAGCTACAGAATACTGGACAGCGACCAATATTGCAGATGGTTTGACTGCTCTGGCCACCTGCATCGAGGTAAGGTTTCACATCGACACCCTTGAGCCAGGTTGAATTCATGATTCCCAGATGGTCTTCTTTTCTCTGCTAATGATGTGGGCGTATACTTGGAATGAGTACAAAGTTGAAGGCGCCCCCAAGACCAGCATATGGCGCCCGTTGTGGGATAGGTGTGTCGGTTCATTTCTGCATGGCACTCCGCTAACCGATCTGTACAGCATCAACTTCAGTGCGAGAATTTCTTTTCACGCCTTTAGCTTCTGACGTTTTCTTAGTGGATTTCCTTGTGGAAATCTTTGGATCTCTCAAATTTTTCATCGACTATGCCCGCGGCAAGCCCCCCACTCATTCCGGCCGTCGACCAGATGCTGCAATCGTTAACAACTATAACAAGAGAATGGATTTCGGTCAGGCATTTGGTGTTGATGGTAGTAAGTATCCGGCAGACATGGTCTCGACCAGCCGCGACCCTTCCGCTATTCGTCCGCGTGCCAGCTACGATGAAGAGATCCACTTGGCATCCTATCCATACGGCGATCCACGCAGCGCTGACAGTGCAAGTCCGATCACCCAGTAGTTTTATGACCGGTATTTGGGTATTGGATCATTCACGTTTCGGACGACCATTTATTTTGCAGGTAGTACTACTGACGAAGAATTTACCTTTGGATTCCTGAACATTCACCTTTCTAGTTTTCCTTTGCTTATCTGATCTTATCATCTGCACTCCTTAGATCATGTGTACTTGATGCTATACCATAGTTCTTTGCTGCTTTTTCCAGCCTGATCTGGGAGTCAACGAAGACTCGTTTACCCACGTGTATCTGTATGCTGAGGTATGTCGATCCTAACGTGAACTCTATTCCTGAAAGCGCGACTCAGCCACACTATGCTCTGGACGTCTGCAAAGTTCACGACCAAAGTGAACAAAAGGTGTCAATCGTTTGCACCCTCCTGTGTATCATACATTGCAAGTCTGTTTTCAATGACGTCAAAAAACCAATACCCTGTCTCTGTCAAATCTGGCTGTCCCGTCCACTCAATCTGAGGGTCGGCATTAGATCAACCATCGGCCCTAGGAAAAATGCGATACGATCAGTGGACGTGACCCAAAAAAAAAGAGCAAGGAACCCTCACTCAAATCAAAGAACGCGATCAGATTCGATCTGGTCAAGATGACGAGCCTGTCCTCAAACGCCGACAACGCTGTCGACTGATGTAAAATCTGTGAGCATTATAATCTAGTTGCAATTCTTGTACATAGAACTTGGATGTGCGAAATGGCCGGTCATTTTTTTTTATCAATTGTAAATCCTTTGTATTTCAAATGCTACTTATTCACTGTTGGCCAAGGCACTCACTAATGTTAACAGAGTACAAACCGCAGCGCCGTGACGAGTAGGTGCCAGTAGCCAGTAGAAACAGCCGAACCATCGGGTGCAAGCTAGGCAGCACCACGTGCTCGTGCGATGGCGGGGTGGGCAAGGGCATACGCGTGCGAGCGAGCGCGCATGCACAGGTAGACTCGCTGTCTACGTGTGTACACGCGCTCGTGGCATGCACGTGAAAGCGAGGGTAGGTGGACGAGCGCGAGGCACATGATGGGGTGAGATGGCGCAGGGGGGACAGGCGTGCGCACTCGCTCGTGCAACAACGGGGTGGGCAAGGGGGCACGAGCGGGACGTGCGTGGTGCACGCACTCGTCTCAGGTCTGACAGCAGTGTGGGCGAGCGCCGAGCGAGCTCGCTCGTGTGTGCATGCAGACACAGTGGTCTGCGTGCGTGCGTGCGCTCGTGCGCTTGTACCACAGGGTGGTGGGCGAGGTGGTGCGCGTGTGCGTTACAGAGTTGGCGAGAGGGCGCAGGGGGGTGAGTGAGTGACCGGTGGGCGACGGTGGGTGAGATGGCACAGCAGGGACTAGGGCGAGGGTGGCGCGGCGGGGTGTGTGAGTGTGGGCGAGCAAGCGAGCATGCATGTGCGCGCATGTACGTGCTTGCGCGCTCGTACGCTGGCCTGAATGCGGCGTCTCAGAGCCGGGTAAGGACCTGACTAACAAAAGATTCCGCTGGTGTACATAGCCCCGCGGAAGCTAAGTAAGCAAGGTGTCGTTATTTTCTTTTATGGTTACTTAACTGATCATGTAATTCCCTCGTTTGTGAAGTGGCCAACCAATCAGAGCTCACCATTCGTACCAATGGCCTGTCAAGAATAATGTTACGTGACAAGACCGCACGGCTGATCTTGAAGCGTCTATTATGTATTGTGAGAACAACACCGCTATGTTCGTATGTAGAGGGTTTTCTGTGGGCTTCCAGCTGGGTCAAGTACATACTTCGGCTTGAAGGTTACATCCTCGCTTTAGATGATCAAAGCTCGCCACAATGGATTTCCAACTTCCTGAGATACCAACAAATGTCTTGGGTGTGACCTACGGTGTCGTAGGCCTCGTTATTGCCATCACCTTAATTGCAAAATTGTCTCAAGGTCCAAATGTGCGTTGGCCATGTACGGTGTAAAATTACTTGTTCTCTGTCTGAACCTTTGTAATTTTCCCCAGCTTGGTGCCTTCCCGACTGTGGGTTCAAGTACTTGGATCGGATCCTGGTGGGCTGGTTTCAAGTATCTGACAGACGCTCAAACTATCATACAAGAAGGCTACAAGAAGGCAAGTCCTGCGCGCTAGATGGTTGTTGTGTACTAACTCTCGATCTTCTAGTACAAGTCTACTCCATTCAAGATTGCGGAACCCCATCGCTGGACGGTCATTCTAAGCAACCGTGAACATCTGGAAGAACTGACAAGGGCACCCGACAATGAGCTGTCGTCTTTGGAAGCCATCAATGATGTGAGCGACGGCTTTGTTCTTCTGACATTATTTCGCGTTCAATGTCGTTTGCAGCAAATTCAGATTGAGCACACGCTGGGGCCTGAAGTTCACCATAATCCCTATCATGTTGCAGTCGTTCGCTCCCATCTCACTCGAAATCTCGAAGTTCTATATCCTGAGATCAGGGACGAGATTGTCACTTCCTTTGCTGAGGTCCTGGATCTCAGAGAAAATGGTGGGGAACATGATTTTACAAGTTTTTGCTATATGACATTGATCTGGGAGCATTCAGAGTGGAAGAGTGTGCCGGCGTCAAGTACTATTGAAAAGGTCGTCTGCAGGACGAGTAACAGGATATTTGTTGGTCTCCCGTTATGTATGCTCCCTGCTCATTACATTTTCCTTCGGCCTCTTAGTTCATCGCTTTAGGCCGCAATCCTAATTGGATAGATCTCAACATCCGTGGCGCTATTGATGCCGTCACAGGGGGGGTTGTAATTGGGCTGTTTCCTAAATTCATGAGACGGTAATTTGATGCCACTTCACTGTCCTAGGTGTAGTTTTTAACACGCTGACAGACTGGTTGCTCGTTTTACAAACGTCCCTCAGAGTATCATACGTGGTGTGAAGCTTCTTGGTCCAATAATCGAAGAGCGACAGAGATACCTGAGCGAGTATGGAACGGCATGGGATGACAAGCCTGTTCGTTTCCCTCGCTGTCAATGAGAAGGTGCTCATTGGGATTTTTGCTAGAACGACCTTCTATCGTGGTTGATGGAAGAGGCAGAGGGTCCGGAGTTGACACCAGAGCGCTTGACAGTTCGTGTGCTGGTTGTTAATTTCGCGGCTATTCACGTGAGTACAGACATGGACACATTGTAACGGACACTCAGCACTTTCATTCGTGCTATAGACATCTTCCAATGTATATTTTAGTCGCTGTGGTTGCCTCATCCCGCTCAAACATATGCCGCACAATAGTCTTTCACTCAGGCGCTCTTTTACCTTGCAGCGAATCCCCAGTACATCCAACCGCTTCGTGAGGAAGTTGAAGGTGTCATTGAGAAGGATGGATGGTCGAAGGTTGCACTGCGCAAGATGCGAAAAGTCGACAGCTTCCTGAAGGAGCGCCAGCGTATGGAAGGAATAAGCATTGGTAACTGTTCTCGCATTTGTTTATATGTGAGGGTCATCATGATGACTCTGTTTATTAGTGGCTCTCGCACGCAAGGCATTGAAAGATTTCAAGTTCTCAGATGGAACTTTCATACCGAAAGGAACATCTGTTGCTGCGGCCTCCCGATCTCTCCACTACGATGAACATTTCTACAAGAATCCCGAGGTATTCGAGCCCTTCCGATTTATCCACATGTGCGAGGAAGATGGCGGGAATGGTCCAAAACATCAATTGGTCTCGACTACAACCGAGTATTTAGCCTTTGGACACGGTAGATACGCATGGTACGGCCCTTCTTCCTCTATCTTATACTGAGTTTTGACCCTCTGAATATTTGACAGCCCGGGGCGTTCCTTTGCTGCAAACGAGTTGAAATCCATGTTGGCTCACATCGTCGTGACATACGACGTGAAACTGGAGAACAACACGACGCGCCCGCCGAGCTTGCATATTGGCAGTATGGCTGCAGCCAATCCGCGTGCAAACGTCGTGTTTAGAAACAGGGTTGACTGAGCGGATTTCCATCAAGCTCACAAGTTTGTGTCTATAATATTGCACATGGTAAATTAAGCCAACTGCGCGCAACGAGACACTGTTTGGATGACGAGTGCGTACGGTCTCAGTAGCTACGGCTCTAAATTGGCGGCTGTACTATAATGACCTACAAAATTGCAGAAGGTGGACACTTACAAGTTTTGCAACTTGTGCGGATTTGCTACATGTACAAACAAGGAAGCAGGATCATGGTGCACACCTCCAATTTCACCACACGGCTGGTGTCAAGCGTGGCACCGGCGCTTCAACGTGAGTCGGTGTTGATGCACGCTCGCAATCCCAAGAATCGATGATTACCGCGGGCCCATGAAAGTGCACATCAAAAAGGGTTGGAACCACTGTTTGCACTTATTCCGACTATCTCCGCACAGAAGCTCTCTGGCGTGCAACGCCCCCTGGTGAATGAGTGCCCCACGTTCCTAGCGTGCCATCACACCATGGGCAAGTTCTACGACGACATTCCTCAGTCGCTTTTCGAATGGATCAAGAAACAACAAGTGTTCTGGGTTGCCACTGCCCCGCTCAGCGCGCAAGGCCACGTCAACCTGTCACCCAAAGGGACAGCCGACTGCTTCCACCTAGTGAACTCAAAACAGGTCTGGTACGAGGACCTCACCGGAAGCGGTAACGTGTTCCTCGTGTGCAGTCGATCCGTCCACACTGAACCCAAACACGACTGCAGGTGTAGAGACCATCTCGCATGTACAGGAGAATGGCCGGATAACAGTCATGTTTTGTGCTTTCGAAGGTCCCCCAAGGATCCTGAGGCTCTTCGGCGTTGGTACGTGTCGGGATTTCAGACTGGCCTTGTCGCGTTCCTGGAAATCAGTCGTTCCGCCCATACTGAGAGCATTTTTTAACGCGTAGGTACTGCGCACGAATACGGCTCGCCCGCGTACAATAGGCTCATTCCCGCAGCGTCCCGCAAGCCAGGATCCAGAGCTGCCATTGTCATCGATGTTTATCAAGTAGGGTCGGTGCGTACCCGCTTGCTGTGTATCCGTCGGGACAACCATCGAGTAACTTCAACCGTGTTCACTTGCAGTCGTGTGGATATGCAGTCCCACTCTACGACTTCGTCATGCAACGTACTCAGCTCCTCCGGATCTGCAACAACGCCGAAAATCGGGACAGGACGCTTGCCACTTCTCGCGACCGACAAGCGCATGACACTACAGGCGACGACAGTGATGGGGCGTCGCCATTTGAGATGTCTCTCCGCGCCTATTGGCTGTTCCAGAACAAGAACTCTCTGGATGGTCTTCCGGGCTTGCTCACAGCGCCGGGCGCTATGCTTAGCATGACTCCGCAGAGCAACTTTGATAAAAATAGTCCTAGGCCGATGTTGCGTCGCCGCACGGAAGCTGCTAACACAACCCGAGTCCGCACGTGGTTTGTGTCTGGGTTCATGTTGGGCGCGGTCACTATGTTTGCGATCATCAGACTTACGGGAAGTTTGAGGGGGTAGAAGAACCCAGACTCATCTTGGTTTCTTGTAGTACCCGCTACTGACGCAAAGGCGGAGGGACGCATCTTTCTTTCTGTGCATGTCCAGCTGAAGCATTTACGTTGTGTTCCTCATCCTCGATGGTTGATATGTATGTACCGCTTGAACATTATTACAATGACATGAACCAATCCCCCAGCTCCAACGAAATTGTAACTGTCATATGTGATAAGTCTCAATTCGTGTTCCATACCCCATACGTTCTGCATGGGATAGCACGAGGCTTGCGATAGCCACATCCTGTAGCCCAACCCCTACGGACTTGAATATAGTCACCCCATCTGGCTTTCTGAAGTCCTCGGGCAGCATGGGTATGAATTTCCCATCGTCACCCTCCTCTACCAACTCACCGAGCTCGATCAAACTTGCGTTCGGATCCATTACCTTGCCGGCAGCGATAAGTTCTCCGGCCTCGACCGCGCAAGCCTCTCGAGAGTCTACCACGACCTTCCATGCCCGATTGATAAGTTGTGAATCGACCTCGTGCATGCACGGTGTGAAGCTCCCCACCAGGTTGAGATGTGTACCAGGCGAGGCCCAGTCTGACGAAAAGAGTGGTCTCTCAGACGAAGTAGCCGTACAGATCACGTCTGCGTTTCGTACCGCATCCTTGACACGGTTGTCGTCCAACCTAAGTGTATTGAATGCTACGGAGGGATGTAACTGTCGGAGAGACGAAGCAAGTTCGTGCAGACGCACGTTATCCGTGCGGTTGACGATGGTGCAAGATTCGAATGACGGGAATGCGCGGAGGTGAAGATCGACATGGGCTTGGATTTGCTTTCCGGCGCCGAATGCCACCAAGGTCTTTGGCACCTTGGAGATGAGGAGACGAGTGGCGAGGACGGAACCTTTCGTTTGGTAAGCCGCCACTCGTCGCCATCAGTCGAAAGGGAATGAAATCGCACCGGCAGCAGTCCGGAGGGCCGTCAAGGCGGTGGCGTTCACGATTGCCTTGACACAGCCGGTGACTTCGTCTAGGACGAGGGTAGAGGCGGGCAAACCTTGTCGATTGCCTGGAAAAGAGGGAACAGAAACGACCTTGATGGTCGTCCCGAGGTCTGGTATGCGAGACGGCATGAAGAGTGCCGTGTGTCGCGCCATTGATATGGATGTTCTGTGGGGGGAGGTATAATCTGACCCGGAGGAGAGCCTATGGAAGACGGAGGCCATAAGCGCCTCGAGAACGTTTGGCTGTAGTTCTGATATCACTGCATCGACGTCTTGGGCGGAGAGGACGAGGAGCGACATTGTTCAACGCCGCACGGCCGGACCGTTAGCCGGACCGGGCCTATCGGATGGTGACTTTCCCGCGAGCTTACATAATGAGGCGGCGCAACGAACCTTCCATCTCTTCAAGTCCTTGAAGGGGTTGGTGTAATGCACGCAGGGGCAATTCGGGTGGTGGGTATGATTCTTTACTATTATAACAACTGCCTTGTCTTACTCTGAAACAGTATTTGCGTGGTAAAAAATCCTCGCCTACGCACTGTGACGCGAGGCTGGAAGTCTTGCAACAGTGGCATGGTGTGTCTTTTCCGTTGCGTCCCATCACATATCATATCTGACATTCTGAACACTGCAAAGAAGCGCGACGACCCTGATGTCTGTGCTCGACGGTTTGTACGTGGGAGGAACGCATGTATGCGCCCACATCGCCGGGGTGAAGAAGGAGAGCAACGTGTTGTACCTTGTGCTCATGTGCGAGAGGAATTTCACCGAACCCTCTGGGGAACCGACGAGCCCGGACAGACCACGACCCGACAGCACACACTGACAGCTCTTCGTTCCTCGCAACTTGTCGATGTCGTTGACCTCGCCAAATGGTTGGATCGTCCACGCAATTGCATGGATAACGGTATGTAGTTTGTTCCCCGTTCGTCACAGAGCATCGTCGACTTTGGCCACAATTGCTTCTTATCCGCAGGATCAGATCTATGGAAAGCACCACAAAGGTCTCCTTCAAGTTGTCCTTATAACAAAGTGGAGGCGATCCTTTACGAATACATTGTTTTAAATTGGACCGGGGGTACATGATCCTATGGTAAACACAACTGTAGGTATATGAGTTTCAGTGGCCACGTACGCCGAAAATACGTACTGATTGGGGAGCAGAAATTACTCGGCACACCTGGATGCACATCATCCGTTGGGTATCTCGCTTGAATGAAGACTATTCATCATCCTGTGCAACTCCAGTGCTGCCCGTGTGTGACCCAGACGACCGCACTCGTCCACCGCGCTATCGTAAAACCTTCACGGGATCTCGTTTGTGTGCCATCGTTCACAGCCCACATCGTTCCAATCACAGAACGGAATCCGGCAAACTGCATGGCTGCAGCAAGATGGATGGCCTCGTCCGGGCTCTCCTCGTCTCCTACGGTCTACGCAAACTGCGCGATCTGCAAGTCGTATCGCATAACTTGATTGCTTTGCAGAAATTTGCAGAAGGCGGATACACGTGGTGCTCCGATTTTGTCCGTGGGTCGTGGCCTACCTTCAACTTTTCCAGGCACGATTCGGATCCTTGACGCGCTCCGCATTGGTCTTGCTTTTCGTCGAAACTTGCCAATCCCACTCCACTCCCTCCGATCAATCAGAGCAGATGCTCGGTGATTCTCGTCTCTGCGGCTCCATAGCGTTCTGCCCATAAACGTTTCAGACCTCTCCCTCCGCGCTCGCACTCACGAAGGGCGTAACGCACTTCTGATGCATTCACGCGCTCGGATCTTATATGAGCTGAAATAACTCCTCGTCTCCTCGGTAAGTCGCAGTCATTTCGAATCGCGACCAACCTCTTCGCTGTCATTTAATTTTATGCATTCACATTGATCGGCCTTGTGACTCTGATACTCGAGAAGAAGTTCTTTTCCTAGCGGATCCTTGCTGGCATTTGAAGGGTAATGTCTGTTGCGTCCAACTTGAACCCTAACTGCTCGACTTCCTAGTCGTGAGCTGCTATCTCTACATGAGTCTGGTGATGGACACGCTGTTCCGCTATCTTTATAATGGTGGGCTAATAAATAAACGCTGACTCAAAGCGATGTGAAAATCCCCCCACGCAGGTACACCCGTCTGACTGCAATTTCTCCGTTTGCAGGTCTTCAGCAAGATGTCCGAGTCGTCGCATGTTGCAACCTCGCCTGCTGAGACACTGGCCGATGAACCGACAAAGCGGCTTTCCTTGACACGCAAACTAGTTATATTCTTCATGCTTTGTTTCGCACAATTCTTGGATGGTTTCAACAATGCCGTACTTGTCCCTGCGATACCCACTCTTATGGGGTCTATGGGTATAACAGGAGGCCAATCCGCTTGGATCATCAGTGCATTCCAACTCACGTTTGCATCGTTCCTCTTGATCGTATGTCTTGTTACCTTGTAACGAGCGACGTGATTTAACTCGTGCTTGAAGAGCGGACGGATAAGCGATGTCTATGATCCAAGTAAGTGCAATGTCAATGTTCCTCCAGACGGTTCATTCAGTAGGCGTTAGAAAAGGTCTTCATTACAGGCCTGTCTTTCCTGGGAATTCTTTCTGTCGGTGCTGGCTTTGTGAACAATAAGATCGCGATCATTGTATTAAGAGCGCTTATGGGCATTAGTGAGTAGGAAGTTATATTATGGCTTCAGGTATACTAACATACGAACATACGTCACAGCATCTGCGATGACAGTACCTTCCGCTCTCACACTTTTGGTGCATATTTTTCCGGAACCTCTTGGACAAGCTCGGGCGATCGCTGTGCTTGGAAGTTGTGGCGCAGTTGCGGATTGTAGGTGTTGGCGTTGGCATTATTCCCAACCTTGCTAACAACAATATCACACGCGCAGTGCTTGGGCTCCTCATTGGAGCAGTCCTTGTCCGGTACGCCTCATACCACTGGGTGTTCTGGTTTGTTGCGATGGTCGCCATTCCAGTCGCCCTATGTTGTCTATTCACGATTCCCCCGGAAATTACAAAGTCCAAAGATAAGCCTGACATGTGGAGTGCGAAATGGGGGAGTCTTGATCCGATCGGAATTTTGATTTTGACCGGTGTGCCTCATCTTCATAAAATACTAATCATATCAGTGCTGATATAGTACTGTCAGCTGCACTCATTCTTTTCATATATGCGGTGACGTCCGGATCAGCGGGTGGCTGGGCCACCGTAGGAGTCCTCACTCCATTAATCATTTCGATATTGCTCATTGCTGGGTTCTTCTATTGGGAAACCTTGATCCCAATTGACAAGGCGGCGATGTAGGTCACACCTTCCCTTTATCGTGCCCGTGAGTTCATTGTTTTCTGGCCTAGACCCCCTCGTACGTGGTTCTACAACAACTTCGCCGTCCTTTTTGGTTCAGCGCTGTTACCATTTTTTTGGTGGGATGCGCTCTTTATCGCTTTTACGACTTTGTGGCAAGGCGTTTTTCACTGGACAGTCATTTCAACTGTAGTCCATATGTAAGCATCCGCTCTGAGGATACAAGGCATCCCTTTAACATTCCTTTAGGTTCCCACTCGGTGTGTGTGCCTTTATAATGGGCTTCACAGGGCCGTTGTCTAGAGTCTTTAGCCCAAAATGGATCATTCTCGCTGGTCTTTCTATGGTCGCCGTGGCCACTGTCCTAGTTGCCGTAGGTGGTGGTCGACCAGAAGATTACTGGCGCTACATATTTCCTGCTTTCTGTCTTGGCAGTGCTGGCACAATGTTAACATATACCCACACGAAGTAGGTGTGGTCAGTCTTATTCCCTGTGCCACATCTTATGATTATGTATTCAAAGTATTGCTATCTTCCAGGCCGCGCCAGCAACCATGGCAGGTACGGTAGGTGCAATCTTCAATGGAGCCCTACAATTTGGTTCAGCGATCGGGCTTGCGGTGTTCTGCTCAATCGAAAGCTCCGTGGGGGCTACCAGTGGTGGCCTGCAAGAGTTCCATGGGCGTGCAGCCGCGTTCTGGTTTGTTCTCGGGATCGTGTTGATCGAAATTCTCTCCGTGTCCTACTTTTACCAGAGGGGAACAGACCATGCACCACAGCCAAAATCCGATGACTACAGTCATAACACCACGATGACGGCCACGGAGGAAAAGTCTCAGTAGCATGCGAGTGTTCAGAACGATACGTTTGTCTAAAATAGAAGGAGGTATCGAAGCCCTCAGTCATGCGAAATACTGGGAAATACACTTGTAATTCATGGGTTTGAAGACTTGAACTCGTGTGAAGTAGAAAGTCACGCAAAATTTCCCTCGGGCTGTGCTGTTGAAATCATACCAGTGGCCAGCCCACAGGGGTAACTTCCTCGGGTTCCTTTTTATTTTATTTGTCAGTGCAACTGAACATGGTTATTCCTTTCAATGTTTACCCGCCACTCGCTTCGTATCCGTCGGGACACTCGTTGAGTCCGACCGTGTTCACGCGCAGTCGTATGGATATGCAGTCCCGCTCTACGACGTCGCCATGCAGCGCACTCGGCTCCTCCGGATCCGCGACAAGGCCTAAAATGTGGACAGAACGCTTGCTGCTTCTCGCGACCGACAAGCGCATGACGTCACAGGTGACTGCGGTGATGAGACGTCGACACCCCAGTTGTCGATCCTTTACGAATACATTGTTGTGAATTACATCTGGAGTACACGATTCTACTGTAAACATGATCGTAGGTGCATGAGTCTCAGTGGCCACGCACACAAAAAATATATACTCACCGGAGAGCGTAATTTTACTAGGCACCGATATGGATGTATAGGATCCGTTGATCGAGGGGTACCTCGCTCGAACGAAGACTATTCATCGTCCTATGCAATGCCAGTGCTGCCCGTGTGTGATCCAGACGACCGCACTCGTCCACCATGTTGTTGTAAAACCTCGACGTGATCTCGTTTGTGTGCGCATCGTCCACAGCCCACATCGTCCCAATCACGGAACGGAATCCGGCAAACTGCATGGCTGCAGCAAGATGGATGGCCTCGTCCGGACTCTCCTCGTCTCCAACAGTCGTATGACAAGCTGACAGATACGCAAACTGCGCGTTCTGCAAGT